>JBBPPX010000122.1:0-74752 GCA_038092235.1 Leccinum boreale
CATGGGTTGACCATCACTGGGGATGTCCTGGTCATGTTCGTCTGCGTCAAGGGCGAACGACGGAACGCAGAGGAGGAAAGCATGAGAAGGTGCTCAATGGGCTGGTATTCTCTTTCTGTTCGGATGTGGATCTTTGCCTTGTTTATTTGGTCTCTGTTTCTCTTTTCTTTCTCGCAACTGTTGTAAACGGATCCGTTTCTCTTGTCTTTCTCTATTGTTCTTCTCCCACTGCAACCCCTTCCCCCGTCGCTTGTATTCAACGGGTACGTACAACAGTCTCCTGAGAGCACCTTGGACCTGGGCGATCATACATGGCGCGAACTGTCCACCTTGTCTTCGCTCGCTACCACAACCGAGGCTGAATGACCTTCAGTGCTGCAACCTCTGTTTCGCTGTGTCAAATACTCGCACCTCTGCCCGGTTGTATCTTCATCCGCTCACTTAGTTTCAATCCCCCTCTGCGTTTTCTACCCACAAATCTGGAGTTGATCAATTCCTTCCTGAGATGGGCATGCACGTGGATGCTACCTTGCATCCCAAGTACGTCCCTGCCCCAGGTATTCTCTCTGATGACACCATGGTGGCGGCTCCCCTATTGATGAAGACAACCTGTCTCCTGCCTCGAGGTTCTGAGGAACTCGGTAGCTTCACCCCTGTCATTTGCGAGCCCCTTGAGGATATCCCACAAGTGGTATCACTCTTGCCAAGTCATCGCGCAGCAACCCCCATTGGCCCTCCATCGTGTGATTCAGACATTACCATCAAACAGTGCCCAGTGTCTTTGTTGACACGGGGTTGGCTACTCAGCCCACAGGTGTTATGTTGGCCCACTCATTGTTCCTGGGTGCTGATGAACTATCTCTTTTTTTCGTGATCAACTGCACTATTGAGTCCCCAGCCAACCACATCCATCATGTCCAGCATCAATCAGTTCCGGTCTAAGTTCACCTCTCTCATGTACATCCATCGTGGAGTCACCGTGCACGACCGGTCTTCGTCTTCTTTAGCCATCTATAGTAGCATTCAACCTTCTCATCTTAATCACACTTGTATGTTGGTACTTTACTCACAATGATTGCAGTGATAATGTTTGATCCGCACTTACTTACAAATAAAGATGGCACCAGCTACAACAACCCATTCAGAATCCAGGGTCCAGGTGGGCCCGGAGGGCTGTGGTATTTCAGAGTCAGAGCTTTAAGAGGTGCGCTCGCAATGCACTCCTCCAACTATTGGAGGAGCTCGGTTTTGCTGGTTTTGCCTCGGAGTAGACCGGACTGCTAAAAAGTTTGTGAGACACTTATTTGGGAA
This sequence comes from Leccinum boreale, assembly GCA_038092235.1. NCBI lineage: Eukaryota > Fungi > Basidiomycota > Agaricomycetes > Boletales > Boletaceae > Leccinum > Leccinum boreale. The sequence continues at coordinate 1,312 of JBBPPX010000122.1, forward strand.
TGTACACAAACGTAGTCGGATTTTTTCCAAAACCCCCGTTGTTGAAACGTTGAAAGACCATAGTAGCCGAGACTCACTCCGAGCAGTTACTAGAGCCACACGAATTCGACATTGAACCACCGTCCCGTACGTGGAAACCAGTTGTCCTTGTCTCCCATCTTTTCATTCACCACCTCATCCTGTCATACGTGATGGCGCCTATCTAAGTACAGCAGCCGAAAGAGTGCTCTTAAATATAGCTAAGACTAGATTGGTGAGTCTTCAAGTTTTCCCCTGGGATATACAGTAAACATTGGATTTTCCCCTCCTATCAACAGATTCTACCCAGGAATTCAACTTTCCCTTCCTCTAATGAGCGATCCGCTATGATGAAGGACGCCTTGGAGAGGAAGAAGACAGCCATATCCACTCTTGCTTCAGCCCAGAGCGATATCGAACATCACGCTTCGTTCATGATTGAGGAGATGGGTCTCGATGAGACGATTCGTTTCTACGATGCACACTCTGGCATTGGGGATTCGTACACGGCCATCGGTAAATTCGTGATCGCCGCATCGCGTCTCACTATGACCCCTCCAGTCAATGGACAATATCCGGTAGGTCGTCCGATTTCATTGTTACGTCCCCGTCTCATCATTGATGTTTACAAGCACGCATGCGATTCATTAAAGCCGTCGTTGCTTTAAGACTTGCCCTCTATAGTTAAGAGCTGAGGATATCGGGTGTGAGTCGATATGCCTTGCATCTCAACATTCATTTCAATTTTTATCATTCAGGGTTTACTAGTGAATTTCAGCCGGGAGCAGGAGGCATTCGGTTGCGCCGAATTTGTATTCATTAACCGTTCAACGGGACATTTTTTTTATATACTCATCAGAGTGTTGTTTGATTATACTGTTTTCACAGGAAGGATAAGAGCCCAAATGAGCATGTGGACAAGGGATGCCTCGCCCATAGTTTTTCAGAAATGGCTTTGGATTGCAGCGTGAACACTAAATCGCTCTCTTCCACGACCTCGCAGTTGAAGATGTACCGACCGTACATCGCACGTACCACGCGTCACTGACAACGACGGGGTGGACAAGCGTCTTGCTCCCTTCCTCCATCGGGCGCATGACCAGTGCCCTTATGAACCGCGGGGAAGATCCAACGCAAATACCACCTGTGCTCCATCGCGCGAAACAAGCTCGAGCGATAGTAATCTGGGTTCACCGTGCACGCGACAACGGGCATTGGGTTTGGCAGGCGCGCTGCAAGCTGTGGGATGAACATGACCTGAAAAACTGCGAGGCGAGGATAAGAGGACACCACCCCAACGAACGCTCATATCACAGGAACACATGTGCAAGGGAGGCGGGGATGCTTACGTTTTGCGATGCAGTGAGCAATGCTATGTATCAGACCAAGATATTCGGCATCGTGCGAGGCATCGTCATTTCATCCGGCAGTGCGACAAGATACGGCGAGTGTTGACGAACCTAGAGGCGAATTTCCGGCTGTTGATGGTCTCGAACACGTTGCTCCATGTCTCGGGGGGTTTCAGGCTAGATGGGTAGGTATACTCGGGTCGGTGACATCGCAGCTCGGCGGGAATTGCTCGCAGGTGGGTTTGTCCGTGCAGTCTATATGCGTGTAGACTCAGATTGGGGACCTTTTGGACGAACGCATGGAGTCATCCAACTGGGGGAGCTATGTCAGGTGAGAGGCATGTATCGTACTGAACCATTGGGCCGAACAGTCTTTGCAAAAAGAGTGACCACATTCAGGACTCGAAAGACTGTAAACGTCTAATCAAAGCAAGAAACTTCACAGGGAAGATACGAACATATAAGGGCACATCATGGTGTGATTGCACACCTCGCATGAAATGTGTTCTTCCAGCCCCGACAAAACCTGTCCAATAGATGAATCAGGCGACGGTAGAAGGATGGCACGATAAAAGGAGTTTACGCCTTAGTCAGAACCGCGTCGTTTGTGGTCTTCCAGCGCTAGCTTTCGATGCGAGATCCTACAATGATCATTCAGGAAGGGAAGGAAGTGAGTGCACACCTTGACCACCTTGAGAAGAGGAAGAGGCTCTCGTGTTTCAATCGAGTTCGTCATCGCTATCGAATAAATGTTAATGACCAAATCGCCTTTTTATATGAACTCGATGGGAGCTCATATATGACCTTCATATCCAGTCATCCAGTGGGTGATTGGCAGAATTGATGGCAAGTACAAATCGTCAGCTTTCTATCATTCGACAAGAAAATGAGTTACGAGTCCATGTGCTTGGAAACTTGTTGGGTTCGTGTCGCAATCTAAGTTTGGTGGCTGCAAACATGACAACGGTTGCAACAACATGAACCTGTAGGGCGCGAGAAAAGGTTACGCGTAAAACGGTGCAGGCATATTTTCGATGCTCACCCCACAAAGAAACGGGGGTCCTCACCGTGTAGGAAGTGCTCCTAGTCCCTGTGCACATACATGTATAATATCATGGCTGAGTGCGTTGGATATCGGAGAAGTCACCCATCAAGCTTCCGCATCCAATGACCTGATAAGTAAGAAATAGGATTCATTACACACCTGCCATAAATATAAAGAGTTCCATGCCCATACGTGCCCTTCGGGGTGATGAGAAGAAGTAATAGGTCATAGCCTCGATGGAACAGCACAACTTCCTACCCAAGTTCGGATAAGTTCTCGTTTAGCTGTTCGAAAAGAGGAGCTGAAAATCCCACATCTGGGAATGCCCTTGGTTCTCAACACAGTCGTAATGGAAGCAAAAGCGGCGCAGGAAGCAAACGATGGTATGAGGTTGACGAGGAGAGCTCTAAGAGTCTGGCAAGCCAGGTCCAACTCATGAGGCGAAAAGCACCAATTATTTGCCCGTAAGCAGAGTGAACGGACTGTGACCGAAGGCCAGTCCTATGACTGTGTACGAAGTGGGACGCTCGGGCGGTTATGCGTGCTTGCTGGTCCGTCTGACACCCCTCTCCGAGGATGTACAGTACGAAAAGGGGCAGGTAGGGGAGTGTGTGGTTTCGAGCCTGCGAAAGCTCTCGTCAGGGGCCTACCGTTTATGTTTCCAACTATCAATCTTAAGCCCTATCGAGGGAGTTGGCCAGGCTCGCAGAGGCAACTACGGCGATACGAGGGCGCGACCCCGGATAGACTGATTGCATTTCGGGGTGCACAAGTAGGGAGGAGGGAGGCTTCCTGCTCGAAGAAGAGATGGAAGAGGGAGGGGGAAATTCCCACAGGTGGCGCTCACGCGCGGGTTCGCGTGCACCCATCTTGGTACATGCCAACGGTCCGCTCTTCGCCATCCTCACGAAAGGATTCGATAGCGACACAGATATGTAGTTCTGGACTCCAAGCCTTCAGTTGTTCAACGACTGATTTATATTATGGTACTCCTTCATAGTCCATGCCCCGACCCTATCCCGAAGGGGTATGAATTATGAGGGAGTCCAGTTGCTGCAATACTTTAGGTATATTCCAACCCGCAAACAACTCGCATTGGACCCATTGCATTCTACCAAGACCTCCTCTCCTTAACCGTCGCGTCATTCTCGCTTGTCCTCGGCAATCTGATATTCCACCCGTTTGCTGTTCTCCTTCAATGACACCCAAGACGGTCGTCCGTCGTTTTGTGTACCCATCAATGCCTGATGAACCCGGTCCACTCTCTTCGTTCTACTCTCGGTCCAACCCGGACCCATGGTATCCGAATATGAATGACCACTATCCCTGCCGAGGAAAAACTTGGGGGACTCGCGGATGTCCTTCTTCATCCTGAAGAGCTCAGCGAAAGTGTGTTTTTTCTTGTCTTCCGCGATATTCAATGGCTGCGTAAACGCCTGGTCGATGACAGTGGAGAGATTCTCGGGGGTAATGAAGGTGTTGGACTGGTGATAAAGCGAGACGAGCGCTTCCATCCTCTTGTCATGAGGAGACTGGAACTTGGCCTTGGACGAAGCATTGCGTCTGCATGTGAGTGCCAGCGAGCGACATGGTAACGATTTTTTGAGTGGTAACATGGTAAGGAACCATTGCATTACATAATCCTTATGGAGTCCTCCAGGAGGTGAAAGTTCAAACAAGTGGACGACTGCTTGAATACCGTCATCTCATGAAACGCATGTATCTCCTTCGACGTCGATCTGTCCTCCTTGAGCGCGAGGGCTGATACATCCCACAAGTCCGGTTTCAACACAACCGCACTCGCACATTAAGCTCGCTGCGCTCTGCTATTATCAGACGTGCATGGAACGCATCAGACGCATTGATAGCGCCAGGGAGTGGGAGGGGAGTCCCAGCCCAGTCATTTCGATGCTACTGAGCGATGTAGTGGGTGATTTATTTGTAAGGAGATACGCAATGAGGTGTCATCGCTTTGTTTGTGTATTGAAGAGCGTGGTCGGTTTGGATTTTGTTTTACAATGTCTTCCACAATTTGGACCAAGCATCGCTCTGTATGCGTTAGCAAACGGAACAAACAACTTTTATTCTTGCTCTCTTTCGTTCGTCGTCGTCGTCGTTCTACACGATCGTTTCGCCGTGGCCTGCGTGATGGGCGAGAAACTGGCCCGTGCGCAGACCCGTTTCTCACGCATGACATAAGCCACAGCAAGTCTTTCAACGTTCCTTTCCTACCTTTCAACTCAAGCACCGTGGCCGACATCGGTGCACTCGTCGTCCTGATCATCTAGACTAAAACCCGGAACATGTCCATGTCACAACAGGCGCAGCAAACAGTCATGCCGTCAAATATGCTAACACCGGGCGAGGCGGAGCTCGCTCAGGCAAACTCATATTACCCCCAAGAACCAGCCGACCTCACGGGTGGGCTGCCAATTAACCTCGATTCCCTGCGTGACGGGCCCCCAGGAAGCAAACCATTCTACCCTTACTCTACTCTCATTAGGTGCGTTGCTTTGGTGGCGCCTTTGTTCTCTCCTTTTCAGCCTGGTCTCGAACTCATCGCAATTGTAGATATGCAATCAAAGGCTCGCCCAATCAAAAGCTACTCTTGGAAGATATATACTACGCGATCGAATCTCGCGTGCGTAGTGTCTAGCTTGACCCTTTTCGAGTTTGTGTCAGCGCTGATGCCACGCCATTTAGTTCCCGTATTTTAGAAACGCGCCTTCGGGCTGGAAAGTGAGTGGGACTTTTCAATCATGATCAGCGAGTGATTCGTATGCTGCACCGCGTCTTTACATGCTCGACGCGACCGCGATGTTGATGTTTGATTGTGTTCATATTTGTTTGATCCCTTCCGCAAAACAAAACAAAACTAACCATGTATCCGATACCTCAGAACTCTGTCCGGCATAACCTATCCCTGAACCCATGTTTCGAGAAAGTCCCACGTCCTCTCACCGATCGCGGCAAGGGATCGTACTGGACTGTCAACGACAATGTTGATCCGCGCACGGGCGTTCACCGTGTGAGGAAGAAGAAACCAAAGGGAAGCAAAGGGCGTCAATCAGAAGAGCAAGATGTTGACTATCGTCCCAACGAGCCCTTTGCTGACCCCCACGCGCAATTCGTTCAAGCACCACCCCCTCAAATGCATCCTGATGATGCTGGCCCGAGCAGACAGGCTCCTTATCCGCCTCCCTATCCACCTGCGTATGTCCCCTCACTGCCACACTATGACTTGACTAATGCACATCTTGACTAGTTTTGACCCCAACTTTCCTATGCTCCCGCCTCCACCTCCTGGGTTGCGCTTCCCGCCGCACCCTGCTATGCCGATAGATAACTTGGAGGCGGACGAGAATGGCAATCTCTCTTGGCGCCTAACGTTGATGAAAGAGCTGAGTTCTCTTCAGCAGTTGTCAGTAGAGCAGGAGAAGGCAGGCGTTGATGAGGAGTGGTTCCGTATGATGCTCTTGCGTATTCGTGGTGCACTCATGGCCCCTGCGTATCACGACGGGATGCATCCGCCACCCGGAATGCCACCTCACCCACCCCCGAATCCAGAGATGCAACAGTAAATGGCACAGGAGGACTGGTTCCTTTCTTTCAGTTGGTTACGTTTCACCTTAGTACTAAAGCTGTTACTAGCACACTTTATTTCTCTAGTCGTTGTCTGTAAACTGCATGGGTCATTTCCTGTGCCTACATGTTTAGTCTTTACCAATATTTCTGCATTATACAAGTTCGCCTCCATTGTTGTAATCAGCATCCAGTCGTTCTTTTTCGCCGTCGGAAAACCGTCGGCATCAACTATCAGTGTCATTGTGGGGGAACACCACAGGGTGCGCAGGGCCTGCTTGTACCTGGCATGGGAGTTTTACTTACCTAATGTGGGTAATCTGATTACAAAGGACGACGATTAAGGATCATGCCATACTACGGCATTTCCTAGCTTCCCTCCCTCCTTCTCCGTTACATATGGCCCCCACCGCAGTGTCCATTCCCCTCGTATCAAAGTCGACAGACCCAGGGGTTGCTTTTGTCACTGGGTCAGTGCTCGTCATCGGATCGCTGGCTACTGCGCAGAATGGGAAATATCAAGCGCTTGTGACAAGCTTGGATGCAAGTGCAGACGGCATTGAAAGGCAGATGCTCGATAGGTTGATAGGTGGAGGTAGTGTTCTCTCCTCTCTCATCAACCCGTATGCATTAAATCATCCCCCGTTAGCTACCACCTTGGCCGCCTCTTATTATTCGTCAATACACGTCGTACTCACGCCGCCAGAGTACTCTTCCCTCCAGTCCGATATACGGCGATTCCTCAGCCAGCTTTTCGAGGGCCTCAGTCCCCTCGGAAAACTATACTTTATCGACTCCCCCGCAGGACTCAACTTTGCCGAGGAGCTTACCGTTGCCGGATTTACCGTCCTAGACGATGACTCCCGAGTGGTCGCTCAAAAGCCTAGTGCCACTACGAGGGCTTCTAGCGGAGCCATTCCTCTAAGGCGGAGGGCCGATCCAGCCCGACAGACGTCGAAGAAGGCTCTCTGGACACTTTCATCTCCTTCCACACCGTCTATCGACGCGGAGGCTCTTTTGACCCCTGCCGATCGCGAACGGCCTATACCAACCTGCGAGCCTGTGAACTCGGATGCACCACGACGCAAGAAAGCGTGCAAGAACTGTACGTGTGGGCTCGCGGAGATCGAGGCTGAAGAAGTCAAGTCACAGAAGGTTGTCCTCCTGGACATGGACCGCGCGGTGGAAGTTGGGCCAGGCGATACAGAGAAGGAAAGGCTTATCGCGGCCGCAAAGGCTGCTCCAAAGGCGACGAGCAGTTGTGGAAATTGTTTTCTAGGAGACGCTTTTAGATGTGGGGGCTGTCCCTACCTAGGTACGTCTTGTCTCTCCCTCCTCCGCAAGACTGCTTAGAGTTCGTATGATACCTCCCAGGTCTCCCTGCTTTCAATCCTGGCGAGAAAGTTGAGATTGACTTGGGTATGGACGATATCTAAGCGGGAATTACTGCCTTGCCTGGCGTCTTTGGCCCGCTTGGGGGAGACCAAATATCCAAGGCGCAACCGTCTTCGGGCGTACTAAGTCGCATGCACGACCAAATAGGTCAAGATTCTTTATAGAGAGTGCATGACCTGTCGAATGATCTCTTAACCAATATAATGGATGAAAGAAACCATGATCATAAGCATGATCAACTAACAGAATTCAACGTTCAACGTCTTGATCATCTGCATCAATATCCCACTCGTCCCCCCAGTCCAAAATGTCTTCATCGGCTGCACTCCATGCTTGCTTCACCAATTCGAGTAGTCTCTCTGGATCCGGATGACCACTTTCTGAGGCTACATCATCATCGGAGCTCAGGGAGTGTTCCTCGTCCTCTTCCACGTCAGCTCTCGTGGGGGCTACTTCATTATCACTCGCCGAATACATTTCCAGCGTGGACAGCCCAGCCATGTGTTTACTTGCCGTTTCCTCTTCAGAGTGAGAATCATGCCCGCTCGTGTACCCACCAACCAGGTTGAAGACCGTTTTTAAACCCGCCGTCTTGTTCAGCTTCCTTCGCTTCACTGACCTGGTGACGTCGTGATCTTCCTTCAGAACTCGGACAATCGAGCCAGACTTATCAATGACAGTTCCACAGAACGACGACTCGGACGCATCCTGGTCGAAAACGTGCACAGTCGGGAACTCTTCGAACGAAGTTCCTCGAAGGAGTTCGCCGAGGCTCAGGGTCGGTTCCAACTGGTGGTAATACACAACATTGGGAGCGTGGGGGAGTCCGGGATTGGCACGGATGTAACAGCGTGGGGGAACGAAACACTCTGGGGCTTCTGGATGGGGGGTGACGATGTATGGTACCCAATCTGGGATGGTTTCTTTCTGCTTTTGTGACTTGGAGAGTGTCGTGGTTACATGGCGCTGAAGGGCCGCAAGAAGTGTCGCTGACAGACTGTTCCGGTGCGAGAGTATCTTATAAGAGGGTGGTGGCGAGGACGACAAGGACGAGAGGGTGGTGGGAGGGTAAAACACGAACTCGATCGTGAGCAGAGGACACTTTGACCTTACATATGGAATGTCATTAGTTCGAGTGAGTATAGCGAACGGGAAACGTTACTTTTGATCGAACGTGGACTGGTTCAGAGTTCTGCGCTCCATGCCTGTGGGCAATAACCCGACGTCGATGTCCAAGGCCTCGAGATGGGCCCTGAGCGTCTCCCTCTTGGATTTCCCTGGAGGCGGTTTCCCCGACCCGCGCCCATTTACAGCTTTTCTTCCACGAACGTTCTCCATGTACCCGCCGCGAACGATCTCGTTGCCCCATTCGCCCACTTTTCTGCCGATGTCTTCGAGATAACAATAGTCCCGCATCATGGTACCCCAGCCGTACGTGTTCATGGGAACATACTTCGCTTTGTCGCGCTCGCCGGTGCATCTCGTGTCTTGCTTGTGCTTGCGAGAACAGGAAAGGGAGCAGGTGGGAGTCGTACAGCGGGGACATTTATACCGAGCTGGAGTAGTACATAGTGCGCAGATTTGATGTTCGTCGGATTGGGAGGACACGTTGAGCGTGTCAGTCATTCTGCGATGATGCAAAGTGGATGATTTCACACGCACGTACGACAGTGTGAAAGTGATCAGGAGTGTTTGGTCAAATTTTCTTTCTTGAGCATCTTTGCGGATGACCGTTTTGATCTGAATCCGTCGATGTCTGCAGCTCAGTCCCCCGCACATGCATACTACGAAGTAGCCCTCTTCGGCGAATTCTTCGCTCATGACCTTAAACCTATTCTCAACCGACTCACCCTGCACACCGAGTCCGCTGCCCCAATGCACACCCGTGAGATCGTATTCGAACAGTTCGGTGCCCAGAGTCTCGTTCAAGCTGGCTCTCAAGGCGACGAATTAGTCCTCTTGAGGGCGAGGAAGGAGCTTGATGATGGCAAGGAAACTGGATGGTGAGTTTCAGTGCACGTCCGTCATCGTTTTCTTGTACCTGAGACAAATCTCTCAGGACTCTGTATTCTTACCTGAAGCCAGAGTCTATACGCGTACACCCAGATGCGACCGTTCGTCCGTGGGCTGTCTGTGAGGTCCTCGGGGATGCTCTTAGTTATGCGAGTGCCCTCGGATATGTGTACGGGTCGGTCCGCCTTATCATCAGACAGCGATACTGATGGACTATGCCAGCCGTCGCTCTCAGATATACAAACGTGGATACGCTTTCCGACGCGGACCGCTCATTATCCAGATGTTTCAGCAGGAGCAGGTACTGACGTCGAACTAACTCTGTGGCTAGATTCTTTGCAACTGACCTTGTACATCGAGGTCGACCTGAAGACATCGCTTTCGATTCCTGCCCACGCTGACACCTTGTGGGAGGTTGAAGTTAAGACGGCCACTCAAGTCAATACCGCTGCCCCTGCCGCCGGTCAAGTGCAAGTGAACACCGTCCGTTCGGCTATAGATGCTGTCCTGGAGGTCCAGCTCATCATGAAAGGTTTGCTGGACCTGCGAAGGCAAGACATATGACTTTATGTAACCAAGGAGCGTTTCTTGAGTCCTCGACTATCAACCTACAGGATGGTGACTAGCCTAGGACATCGTTGTTTCTATTGTCCGTACTATCCCTGTCCGTTGACACTTGAGAATCCATGATCAGCTTCGACTAACGCGAGTGGCCAACACTGGCGTGACGGATAACAACCTCGAAGATACCCTACTAGGACGATTATTTGATTCGCGGGTACCAGCTTGTTCTAATTGATACGAATCACATGACTCTGAGCTTCTACGAATATTGATATCATGCTCCGTCAGAGTTTCCAGACTTGTTGGGACTGCAAGCCCAACTCTCCTAGAATGCCTCCCACCGCACCCTGAGAATAATTGCGGCCGTATGGCCCGGCGATCGCATTCACCATCCTAAGTGAGCAGGATGTAAGAAACGTTTGCGCCGAAAAGCAGCCATGCATACCCTTCTGAACCACAGACCAAGACAAGGATCCTCTTCGATGCCATGGGCGGTGTGGGATCAGATAGGCCCATAATCCTACGCCACCACGGCGCGCTGTGCGTTAGTAATAATGCGTTTTGCAGCGCGATCTTTCCAATCCGGCCATGCTCAACGTTTAAGGAACGGTTATCTGGGTTGCCATCCGTGGATTCAGCAAAAAGACGCAACCGGAACCTGTCCGGGTATTTCTGGGAAAGTGTTGTGAGATATTGCATCATGTACGAAGGAGGAATGTCCTCCAACGATCTGGATCCGTGGAGTAATGTGAAACGAGCATCGAAAGAGGTATCGCGCGCGCTGAAGACACCGTGTAGAAGTTGGTAAAAGGGTGTTATTCCGGTTCCAGCGGAGACCTTGCAAAGAAATAGGGGAGGTCAGCTAGGTGTCGAATGAAAGGGTAATGGAAATACTTGCCAGGACAACCTCGTCCCAGCGATCGTTGTGCCATAACTTGGACCAGGTCTGTATGGGGCCGCGGATCTCGATGGGATCACCGACTTGTCTCGAGTGGAGCCAGCGGCCGACTTCGCCGTGTTCGTACTTTTTGATCCAGAACTTCATGTGACCATTTTCGTCGATGCCCTCGAGGGGAGTATAGGCACGCTCTACTTGGATGTCGCTGTCCTTGACGAAGATGGACCATATGGGTGCAAAGATACTATGGTCGTGCGGGAGCAGCTCTGGAAGCACGGAGAGTGTCAGAAGCTTCGTGTCGGACGAAGTGTCTTCTGAATCGATGAGGGTAGCTGGCGTGAAGCGTGCGGGGCCAAGAGGAACTCGAGCATTCGCACGACGAGAGAGAATGGAATAGTAACAGGCGATGGATGCGACAGAGAGTCCAGAGAAAACGAGAAAAGGTCTGAATAAACCCGACCTTGACCGTAACGCTCCGGCGCGGTGGCGGACAAAAAACATATCGAGAGAGACTTTCCAAAAGAGGAAACTCGTTAAAGGTGTTGCACAACAAAGACAAACAAGATCATAGTACTTGCACGACGGGGCTCATCTACTACTACTAGTGCTACTACTCGGACTCGTTTCTTCTTCTTCTTCATTCTTTTTTATTTATTGTACATTATTCGTCTAATTAATTCTCTTTAGTTATGAGACACCGCCGTAGCCCCACACTCAGCTATCCACACAACACCGTCCCTCCTACTACTTCTATGGGCCATCCAGCGCTGGCGCTGCGATACCCTCACACTCCTATCCCCACCCTCCTTTCTCCACTCAGGTTCATTTCTAATACACCTCTCCTCGACGGCGGCGACGATAATATCGATGACTTTCAGTCCAACGCTTGGGTCAGTGCTCCTTCCTATCGGACCCCTCTCGCCGGGTTAGGCATCACATACCTCCGGGATGCATCCACAATTCTGGACCACGGCTCGTTAATGCAAGTCGACGATGATCAGATGCAGCCCTTCTTGGCCGACGACACTGTACCAGACAGTTTCTCCCATTCGATCGAACCGTACCATGGCTCCAACTCGAACAAAGATTCCGTTCGCATTGTCCCTTCCTTCTGTGAAGCTCCTACCGGCCGTATGGACTTGGATCTCGATGACGGTGCCGACCCCATGGCGAGCGATATGGTTGGACTGATTCCTGATGTCAACATGTACGACAGACTTCGACGATTGGACGTGGCGCACCCTGGCGTGAACCCTTTGGACACTATCTGCAGCGCATCACCCCACGACCTTTCGCTTTCTTACGGAGAGCCTTTCTCGTCGAATCCCGAGGACCACTACCTCGATGACGCCCTTTCTGCCACGGATCCGAAGATCGAGCAGAGCCCGTCTCCGCGAGTTATTCAGGACATCATGTCGATCTTGATTCAACCTGCTCCGGAACTTCCGTTTCCGCTTTCTCCCGCGTATTCACCATCCATACAAGGTTTGTCGCCATCAACAGCGCCGAGGCTTTCTGTGCGCTCCAAACTCGAACAATCCCATGTCCCTGAAACCGGTCACTGCTCTTTGTCTGCCCCAGAAAATACGGACGCCGCCCATTCTTCCCCCGTATTGAACGCGCATCTTGGCATCGAACTAGACGAACTCATATCCAGGGCAGAACGCTTTAGAACCAAACACCCCGAACAGGATATCGATAGAGCTTGGTTGTCTCACTTTGCAGGAAAACTCTCAGACCGCGGGGAGCTTCTCAACGATTTTCGATGTTATGTCAACGGTTGCGACCAGCGAAACAAACGCAGAGACCATATCCTGGTCCATATCGGAGCTCACATTGGACAGAGACCTTTTGCTTGCTCTATTTGGTTCGTTAATTCTACACCAGTCATTCTTGTGAACCCAGTGAATGACCACTTACAGCCCGTTGCGGTTCTTGCGCAAAAACGAATGCAAAAGACATGAGGCGAGCCACAGCGGATTCAGGCCTTATAGCTGTGACATCTGTGGCCAAACCTTTGTCAGACAGGATCTTGTGAAAAGGCATGTGAAGCGGACGCATGGGGCGAAGGACGAGAATCAACCTGGTGTTGCGAAGCAGTCTAGGAGGAAAACTTCGAGACTGCGTTGAATAGCGAGCCCCTGTAACTATTACCGGTGTGACGTGATTGTCACGAATTGTCACATCGTCACCTTACCCGATTTTTTTGTTGGAGCGTCAACATTCGTTGACTTTGGGTGAATGTCGGACAGAGGTCGCTCCATCTCGCCAAAGCCACTCCACGATGTCGACGTGGACATGGATCACAACGACACCAAGAAAGACTCCAAAGTCGTCGTCGTGAACGGCCTTTCTCGCAACGTCGTCCAAACCCACCTCCAGACGATATTTGGCTTCTACGGTGAAATCCTCAAAATCGATCTTCCTCTCTACACAAAGTGTAAGCTCCTTGCATTTGTACATGCGCGCGCTTGTTGTGTCTCATGTTGCCTTTTGTTCAGCTGGTCAAAATCGAGGCAGGGCGTCCTTGGAATATGTAGACACGTCGTCCGCACAAAAGGCCGTGTCCCACATGAACGGTGGTCAACTCGACGGTCTCGTTTTGAAGGTGGAACTCTCGGAGATCCCAATTCGCACTCGCACCCGCTCGCGTCCCCCGCGTCCCGTGCGCAACGGGCGGGGAGACCGCAGGTCCCCATCCCGCTCCCGCTCTCGCTCGCGTACGCGCTCGCCACCGCCACGCAGACGCGGAACATACGAGCCCCCGCGTTACGCAGATACGTTCCGGCGGGGGAGGGGGGGTTTTGGCCGCCGTGGCCCCCCTCCCAGAGACACTTACCGCCCCTCTCGTTCGCGGTCGCGGTCGCCGCCTGTGAGGCGCGGTGACCGCCTTCCACCAAGACGCAGGTCCCCAAGCTACGAACGCGGCGGTACCGGTACTGGGTATGGAAGGGGGCGGCGCAGCCGCTCCAGGAGTTACTCGGTGCGGTCTAGTCGTTCCCGTTCCCGTACCCCATCACGCTTGCGTTCTCGTACTCGTTCACGTACACGCTCTCCGTCGTATTCGTCATACTCGAGATACAGTCGAAGCAGGACGCGCTCCAGGTCCGTCGTTAGCCGTGGCAGAAGGAGTCATAGCAGGGAAGATATTAGAGACAGTAGGTCTCGGTCTCCGGCAGTGTGATTAATTTCTTGGTATCGACTCAGTATAACATGCAAAAGTATATTTGGGTGCTTGTATCTATCTCCCTCTGTAGTGCACTTCGAGCCCATCCAGATTCAGATGCTTGCTACTGACGAATCGTCAGCGAGGATCGGTCTAGCGTGACAGTCAGTTGTTTGGAAGACCAAAAGGTACACTACTGCTCACCCGTACTCGGCATCACTTCTGATGGCATTGGATACCCACTCCTCATCCAACTCCTGAGCAAAACCTCGACCCCCTGCTATGCTTAGCACCACTGGTAGCAACACCAAACCATGTAGGGCTCCAGAGATGATCAAAATAACCCACATGCGGAAGTAGTAGATCTAACAACAAGTCAGCGGCCGTGTATCACGGTTAGCTAGCAAACAAATCTTACCTCTAGGAGGCGTGAACGGGTCAGAGCCAGAACGGACATTCCGATCAGCTTCGTAAATGTGATTCCGGAGAGAACCTAGACAGTCCAGACGTCGATGAGCTCTCCACCAAGGGCTTTGGTCGCAAAAAACCTTACCGAAGGACCAACGTCAACCAACGCTGTCCACATCCGTTCATCCCTTTCCTTCTGACCCGCTGGATATTCCGCTCCCGCACTCACGAACGCCCTCGCGACGTGCGCACAGAATTCCACAGCGATACCGAGCGAGATGACGAGGTTAACCAAGCTGATCGCGTTCAGATTGATACCCCATACTGCCATCACGCCCATCACGTTCAGGACAGTCAACGCGACGACGACCGTGACGATGGTACCCGCCCTCCATGAACCAAGCAACACTGCGGTGACGACCAACACCGCCGCCAGCCCGAGCCCAAGAATCTCTTCGGTGATGGCAATGATATGGGCATACTGGTCAAAGAAGACGTAGTGGAGAGAGTACGGGAAAACTTCATGCCCAATGTAGTCTGATATCTCGTCTGCTACACGGTGTGCAGCTTCAAACGAGTGGATAAAGTCCGCTTGGGACCTCAACGGAGTGTGGAACGTGCGGAAGTGCGATGCGACCACACTCGTGCCTTCATCATCGAGAGCAAGGGCTGCTCCAAATGACGCTTGTCCCGCGAGGGGACACTCTTCGTTGGTCGGAGAGATGAGCCACTGACTGAGATAGCGCATGAACTCTTCTCCTTCAGGAAGCCCGACCATAGTAATGTTCCATGCAGGATCTTGCCCGTACAGACATGGTTGACAAAGCCTGTCAGAGTCTCTCGGGCTGCAGAATTTCGAGGGATCAGCTTTGCGAACCCGACAGCAAGATTCCATAACGGGGTCAAGCCATTTGAAGAAATCATCGATCCAAGAAGCGGCTGGCTGGGAGATGAAGGATGCCTCGGGTCTCTTGCGTTCAGCTTCGAGCAGGTTGGCGATCGAGAAATCGTCGCAAGTGGTGAAGCGACCACAGAGCTCTTGCTGGTCTGCCCGTTGAGTGACATCGATTTGCTGCGAAACAAAGTATACAGGCGGTCCAATGTCCAGATAAACATCCAAGTTGTCGAAATATGCATTCAGGTACGAGTCCGAAGGCAAAGCAAGCCTCTGGTCTGATACAATATATCTCAGTCGAGAACCAGCAAGTTCATGAGTGCTACTCACCGAGACCAAGTTCAATATGTTGCATGGATATCACAGACAGCACAAATAACCCCGCAAACACAAGGAGAACAACTCCTTTCACAACTGGTTGCAAGATAAATGGTGCATAGTACCTGCGAATGAATCGTGCAATCGTGCCTAACCCCGTCGGAGCATCAAGAAGAGCGATGCGGGGCGGTAACCGTACGCAGGGGAAGCAATCGACGCGGTGAGCCTGTGGGCTGTCATTTAGTTGAGCCACGCATAACCAACCACCTCAACTCACCTCAACTCGCCTCAAGTCTATCGCGAGTGCACTAACAAACACTGTGACTTGCAGGAATGCGTTCAAGAGCACACTACCGGCAGCATAGAGTGCAAAGTTTCGTACAGCTGGCATGGGAACCAAAGCTCCCAACGCGAATGCTACCGTCTCTGTGACTGTGCTGAGCAAAATGGACGGACCGATCTTTGCCAACGTCCGAGCAACACGTTCTTCCGGAGAAAGGAGTAATGGAATAGATCCATCCACCGAATTGTCGTGAGTAGACTCAAATGGTGAACGATGGGAATGTGAGGGCGAACGTGGCGTCGGCAAACTGCCGCCTTGCAATGCCACCGAGGCATTCGCACCATGCTGCAAGTTGTGGCGATCAAGCTCATGCACCAAGATGAAAACGTTGTCGACTCCAACAGCTAGGACAAGGAAAGGGATGACTTCAGCGATGATCAAAGTCGTCTTCACTCCAATCAAGGAGAAGAAGCCAACCGATGAGGACACAGAGAGGATCACAAGCCCGATTCCAAAAAGACCAAGGGTGAACTTGGAATTCACGAAGAGGTTGCGAGGCAAACGGGGGAAAATGCGCGGCGTGGTCCGTGAGTCGATGGAAACGGAAGACGATGTGACAGTTCTTTGTCTGAACAATCGAGGCAAGTTTTGAGCCCATTCTACCAGTGAAGCCACCAAGCCATCTTCCTCTCGCCCTGCGATCCCGTTTCCCAACGTCAAGGATACGTAGAAAAACATCGCAAGATATGAGAGAACGACGATCTTCAGATCTGTGTTAGAACTCTTGCTGATTTCCTCCTCGAGTGAGACACCTGTTGAGAATGCAATCTGCATGCCAGCCTCAAGTGATATTCTTTCATTGAGATCAAGCAAATACTTCTTGAGCGCTTCTTCCCACTCCATGGCTTTCGATCGCTCAGCAACGTCCAGAGAGTCTGATATCACATACGTGACGACGAGTGCCTCGGCCTCCAGATATGATGGGGTGCCTTGCGCAGTGTTAGGCACACCACCAAGCACATACTGCGGACCAAGTGGTTGCTGGAAATCA
This sequence comes from Leccinum boreale, assembly GCA_038092235.1. Classification (NCBI taxonomy): domain Eukaryota; kingdom Fungi; phylum Basidiomycota; class Agaricomycetes; order Boletales; family Boletaceae; genus Leccinum; species Leccinum boreale. The sequence continues at coordinate 18,297 of JBBPPX010000122.1, forward strand.
GGTAAACAGTCGACCGGAGATCCGGCACAGTGCAATACGCGATCCTCCCAAGTTGATTCATCATAATCGCTAAAATCATTGCCGAACCATGCGCCAATCGACTGCACGACGCACGGGCCTCGTGGACCTGAAGGTTTGAAACATACGTCCGTAAGACAATAACCATGCGGATCTGAACGGAGAGCACGGATGTCTTTCTCCACGTCGAGCCAGTAATCAAGATGGCCATAGGAAAGGACGCCAGTATCGACAGACACGAGTGACGCGTTGTTGCGGGTATCCGCAGATAGATTGGGAGCATTTGTGATGAAAATTTGCTGGGGGCGGTAAAATGGTCCAAAGTGCGTATCGAAGAACTCCTTTTGAAGTCTGCTCTCGGAGTCTGGGGAGACCCATAGCCGCACGGGGTCGGTCTCTATATCGAACTTCTTCCAACCGAGATTGAGCAACCCAATGGCCGTAAAGACGATGGAAAATGTCAAGAAGGGCGAGGAAGCTGTCCAAAGGCCTAGACGATAGAAAGCACGCCTTAACGCGGTATTCAGGCGATGCTGTCGCGGCTGAGATGCCCCGACGGGATCGAGAAGTGCTGCGCCACGACCTAGTGGCCTGGACTCCGAGGACGAGAACCCGAGAGACTCATCTTGATCATGAGAAAGTGATATGGCGCCCACCAATCCACGTGTGTGTAACCTGGGTGATAAGGTAGACGATGCAGCGTCTGAAGATAAGGCCATGCGTTCATATCTCTTCTCCCTCCGTTTGCGGATTGTAACTTGCAGAACATATCCCAAGAGGAACGACGCAACGGCAAATGAATATACCAGGATTAACACGAAGGACAGGCAGGTGAAAAAGCCAACGTGGCATGTGGGCTCTTGACCAGGAATGGGGACATCGGGTAACGCTTGGCAAACGGTTGGGCAGTCAATACAAGCGCATCGACTGGCCAGCTCATTGTCAGCGCAGTTTCTCGGGACTGGATCTAGGAAGGTGAATGGTGGGGGAGATGTGGAGGGGAAATTAATCTGAAAAGGACTGCCGATGTCCTTTTCGTCGCCCAAGAACTTGAGGAACTTTGGATATGTCTTTGCGCCACCTCCGATGAGATCCATGGCATATCCATTTGTAGCTCCGACCTGAACATTCTTGCAGCTGTCAAAGAAACCCGAAGCAAACTGTTCTCCGACAAAGAGGTCTACAGATTTAACCGCAGTCTCTCCGGTGCTGCTGGATTTCTGTGTTTCGGTTACATTCACGAACAGGTGCTGCTGTGGCGAACAAGTAAAGGAGCAGAAGAACGACCTGAAATTGTTACGACAGGCTGGGCAGGATGAAATGAGGGGTTCTGCTTGAGCCATAGAGTCTCGCAGGGTTTCGACTTGGGCTGAAGTACAACAAACTGGTCCCTCGGCGTATTCAGCACCGCACACAGAGACAAGAAGATCCCTATCATCTTCGCTCTCAGGCTAAACCAAAAAGAGTTATTATGAAGTGACATCTGACGAAAGCGAGCCAGCATACCTGAATTGGTGGGCCATCGTAGGGACACGGCAACTGTTGTCCAAACCAGCCCTTGGAACCGCAAGAGCCCCTCATAGCGCATTGACCCGTGTCGGGGAGTGCCATTGTGCCAGCCAACCAAACAGTTTGGTAAGAACTGAGTTGCAAAGAAGAACGTTGTAACGCCCTCACCAATGACCACGTGATCCTCTCAACTCCTAACGTCATGTCCGATTTTGGCCACTTGATTTCCTTGTCAATCCGTCATGACAGAAGAACAGAAACATACAAAACCTAGAAAACGCTTCGTAGGATCAAAGCATGCGGCTCCGTCAAAGCACGGCTCCGCAGCAATCCAGCTCGCGAACCAGGTCCCACAAGAAATCCTCGCAGATCCCCTTCTCAACCACGCAATCAAGCAATTGCCCACCAACTACTCTTTTGAAATCCACAAGACGATACACCATGTTCGCAAGAATAAGGCAAAAATGGTCGCTCTTCAGATGCCAGAAGGTCTCCAGATGTTTGCATGCACCATAGCAGACATCATCGAGCGGTGCGCAGGTGATCGCAGCTCATCACCGAAACGTGTCTCATCTAAATTATTCATTGCACAGGTTCAGCGATGCACTGACGGTTATCATGGGTGACGTCACTTACGGGGCGTGTTGCATCGATGACTACACCGCGGTCGCCTTGGGCTGCGATATGCTCGTCCATTACGGGCACAGCTGTCTTGGTCCGTCTCCCTGCTGCATAAGCGAACTGTACTCTGAATCAGATCTTAGTTCCGATCGACCAAACTACTATCAAGACCCTCTATGTGTTTGTCGAGATAGCCATCGATCCCACTCATCTCTCGGACACCGTTCGCCTAAACTTTCCAAGTGATCGCGCTACATTCTACGAACAGCTTATGGATCCAGAGCAGAGTAATGCGGACATACCTGCAGGCCAGAAAATATGGAAAACACGACACCTCCGTATTGAAGGGCCACCGTCTACCAGTGATCGTTCATCACACGGAGACGATTCACATCAAGCACCAACTCGACTAGCATTGGTTTCCACCATCCAATTTGTTTCGGCTTTGCAGAAACTCAAGGAAGACCTGGTTCAGGAGTACGAAAACACTGAGACACCTGACTTACCGTCTCACGGGCAGCCCACTCGCCTGACTGGTAAATACGAAGCCACAATACCTCGCTCAAAACCACTCTCTCCTGGGGAAATCTTGGGATGCACCGCTCCATCTCTCAACGAAGTCGATGCAATATTGTACGTCTTCGATTTACGATTTCGAAATCAGGCCTAAATCGGTGCAGATACCTTGGTGACGGTCGTTTTCACCTCGAGTCGATCATGATTGCGAATCCTACTGTCCCCGCATTTCGATACGATCCCTACTCGAAGAAAGTCACTCGAGAACACTATAATCATCACGAGATGCGAAGAATCCGGGACGATGCTGTCCGATCAGCGCGCGACAGCATTGCTTCACTCCCTGCATCATCTGACTCGATCGAATCAGACCTAACAACCAAACTTCCTCGTCCAGTACAAAACTCTCGGCTGTGGGGTGTCATTCTAGGGACACTGGGACGTCAGGGAAGCTTCAAACAACTTCAGGCGATCACAAATCAACTTTCGATTTCTCCCATCTCTATACCCTACGTTCCAATCCTACTGTCCGAGGTATCACCTGCAAAGCTGTCACTATTCGATCCGCATATATCCACTTTCGTACAAACATCGTGTCCAAGGCTATCTATCGATTGGGGCTACGCGTTCTCCAGGCCCCTTTTGAGTCCCTATGAAACTAATGTGGCTTTGGGACGAGCAAAGGGATGGATGGACGAGGTGCCTGAAGAGGGAGGAACGAAGAAAACGACGTATCCGATGGATTTCTATGAGGCTGGCACACCATGGGCTGTTTCTAGGTTGAAGGGCTCGTTTTGAGGTGTTATAATTCCCCCCACTTTGTAAACCGTCTAGGACCGGGAGACCTTCCTATTCTTCAAATACAGACACCACTAGATTAGTGTAGGCTACGTACTCATCCGGCCGAACGACGATAATTTTGATCTGCCCTGCATGTTTCTCGTACATGCATCGATGCATCGACATTAGCTCCACCGAATGAGCGATCGAACATGGCAAGAACTTATAGTATCCCATACAGAGGCTCAATCCAGTCGTCCCGACAAAGGTTTCGTTGAAATACGACTTCAAATCATCAGAATCAAATGTTCCTGCCAGTGCGACGGAGCGAAACTTGTCATCGTCGCGATCGCGAGCCGATGCTATAATTACCATTGCTTTCCAGGCACACCAACAAGCTCAAATCCATCGATGCGTCGTTGCATGACCAACCTAGATCACTTCCGCCCTAATCCGGTTCAAAATTTCCAGTCATCTGCGTCTGACGGACCCAGTGCCCGACAGCACTTTTCTCATAGTTGCATGTGCCTGCCCTCCCGGGCCTTCCGAGTTCTCCGCCCGGGCCCATGTTATCAGCACCCACTGTCTAAAAAGACACTAGAGCCCCCGTCGGCGATGCCCAAGCACTATAACTGACGAAAAGACCGCGCGGGGCATCCGGCGGCCGGGTCTTTTTTTTTTGCATTTGGCGATAGCTTGAGTCATTTGCTCTTTGCGCCTCATTGTCGGCCTCAGTTTTGTTCCGCCCCAGCACGTGTTGTGGTTGCGCCCGCATGGCGCGTCGCGTTCCTGGATGTTCTCAATTCATCTCCAACTCAATCATACAGCTCAGCGCTCATCCACCAAAAATCAGGCTTCTCTACAAATGTAGTACTGTACATTCCCGGAGATTATTCTAATTTCTCGCCCTTACTATCGCAACGTTTGTGTAGTTTCCACTCGGACGAGAATATGTCCCCCAGGTCATCTATACCAGATGAGTTCACAAGTCGCCGCTGAAAGTATTCGAGTACAAGAGGATCGCAGTATCACGGATCATGACTTGAAGAAAACATACAAGCTCATTCGACCGTCGACGGCATCCGAGCCCAACATCAAACACTACAGCCTCGTGAGCCAGGAGTAATTAGGGTTGAAAGTCAAAACATACCCATAAGCATACTCCACTTCGTCGACCCCACCGCCTGAAGCGAAGGGACCAGGCTGTTCCCTCGGCATAGGACCCAATTCGGGTTCATCCAAATCATCCAAGTCAACAGCACTGCCATCGTCCAACCCGAAAGGTAGCACAGGGCGAAGGCCAGCCCCAGAACTCGATCGACGGTTGCCGGCGGGCGACTTGGGAAGGGCAGCCATAGTCTTCGGGCTCATGTGCTGATATGATTGTGAATCCCCACTTCATGATTTCGAAGCGTCGGTGTACTCACCTCCCAATTGTTCATGTTTTCGTCTGGGATGTCACGATCATCTCTACCTTCCAGTCTTGTATCATCCCCAAGGTCACCTATAGATACAACGCTTTCACTGTCGCTGATATTGTCCGTCATATTGGACACGAATTCGGGAAGTCGATGCCATGCCGAAGTCAAAGTCGAGGGTGGCGGAGCTACTTGTTCGTCCGACCAACCCAGATCGGACAAGTATTCTTCATACTCTTCCTCAAATGCAAGATCTTCCGTCGTGTAAGGTAAGAAAATAGATGGATCTGGAGCTTGTGAGCGTGGAGGGGGGAAGACGTCGGCTTCGACAACATTGGGGGTCCCGAGAGGACGAATCATGTTTCCTAAGTCCAAGCCAGGAGGCAAACCTTCCAAGTTGTGGGTTATGCTGACCGAACGACGATGTGCCTGATTGTGCTGATTTGCAGCTTGTGCACCATATCGCTTGGTGTTGTCTATCGATTGTTATCATCAGTATTTCGGGTGATTGCCCAAGACGACTTACAAAATTTAACCAAGTGACGGAGGGCTTGCTCCTGTGCCTGTATTCTAATGTGAGCTGACCACAAAGCGAGAAGAGTAAGGGAGATACCTGAGCATCAGAAACATCGTCAACTTCATTTCCGGTGAGCCATTCATCGCGCAAGTCGGGCCTACAATTGAGGTAAATAGAGGTAATGACCTTCATATTTGCTATTCAGTCGTCAGAATCCGTGTCAGACAAACAGATAAATTTCCCTCACATTGCCGCCATTTGCGACCACAGAAAGGCACTTGACTCTTGATTAGTTTGAGAACATGAAGTTGCAACATCGGGTGGGGGACACGAAGCACCCGCTTGAGCACAGCCTGAGTCGAGGAGGGGACAGATCAGCCGCAGCACCTTGTTCCACATTTCCCCACTCACAGAACTCTTGTATTGGACCAACATCCATATACGATGAGACCGACTCTTCGACAGCTTCTGCATGATCTTTGCGAAATTAATGGATGAGAAGAAGTTTCGCCACGAAAACTCGGTAAGCATCTCCACTTCCTCTTCATGTTTCTGTCCATTTGGCAAGGTCTTGGACTGCACAACAATATGAGAAGTTGCACGAGGCCTCTCATCCTGTGTGCGTGGGGCAACACGTGCATAGTGAATCTGGCAGTACCGGAAGAAACTGGTGCCAGTTACTTCGGATAGTCCTGGAGGTGATAGTTTGGGCTCACTTGTGATTAGGAGAATCCGCCTTGGAAACAACTGATGCTGAGACCTCTTGTAACCCAAACATTTTCAAAATAAGGAGAAGGCAGTTTGTATCGAGTAAGAGTTGGCCAAGATGATGGAACTTCATGGCATCTGGCAGCATCTACTTCATATGAGTTTGGTTACAGAGGAAAGAGGCTTACGAGAAGCTTTGAACCACTTCAAGGTCAGCAACAGGATGGCAGAGACCGCCTTGGACGTAATCTCGCGGTGTCGGGTAACATCTAAGTCGTCAAGAGTCGGCGGAGGGGGGGGGGGTTGTTCAGGAGCTGAGTAAAAACTGTGAACGGAGCTCACGGGAAACACGACCGACCGTTGAACTTACGCGAAGATACTCCAGGCGGAAATACTGAGGAAGTAGAAGACTGAGGAAGTTGTTGTTGGCCTGTCCCGGCCGAAACCGTTGCCAATAACAATTTCAGCAGTACCAATACCCAGCCTGAAAGCACCGGGAGAACAGAGCTCTAGAGACGAGATAATATCAGCCTCTAGTAGAAAAGCCTAGGACTTTTCTCACATATATCACTTCTACTCTTTTCAAGCGTTTGATATCCTCTGTTTTCTCTCTGGCTTTCCTTTCTTCCGCAGTTGATTTGGCACCGACACTTGTCAACTCGGCCTCCGCAATTTTCGCATCGAGCAAGGCAACATCACTCAACACCTCGGCGTTCTCAGGATCCTGGGAGAAACATGAGGCAACCCACAACCTCAAAGTAGCTCAGAAACTTGCCTCCGGTGTTACATTTGAGGATTCGACGTCGACTTCGGACCCGGGTAGATGTTGCAACCCACTTTCGGCGGTCATGCACTCCTCCCTCGTGCGCCACATCTGCCACACTGAGAGACTGACATACATATGTCGGTTGTAGAGATTATCAGCCTCGTCTATGGCGAAGGGAACCAAACGACGATTGCTAGAGTTGAACCGAGTTTTACGGGAGAACGGGAACAAAAATGGTCGATTTTGATCAGTTTGGTACTGCTGCTTTTTTGGCTTCGGAGAGGGCGGCGGCGAGGGTGCAGGTGTCGCGGGCTGTGGATTGGGTCGAAATCCTGTATTTTGGGACTGCTGCTGAAACGCCTGGTTCAAGTTACCTTGCATCGGTGGTTGATGTTCCAGGTCATCATGATGATAGTGATGGCGGACTGGAATAGGTGAATATGCCTGTGCCAATTTCACCGCGGGGAATGATGGATTAGATTTGCCTTGAGCTACTTCTAAAAAGCGGACGGATGAGTCAGGTGGAGGCGTAAAGGTCGGGTATTTGACAGATGTCTCTTGATGAAATGCTTCAAGATCGAACGGAGTGCATTTTATAGCGACGGCTATGAAAGCGGTGAAATTAGCCGGCGATGGTAGGATAAAGTGAATTCACCTTCGTCGGGTACTAGTGGTAGAGATGCAAGCTCCCGTGCGAGCTTTTTTACGCGAGCTAACTCTCTGATCCCTCCGCAACATGCTAGTAAGGCCTTCCATAGTACAAGGAGGAGCTGTAAACAATAAGGGAGTTGACCGGCGCTTGTACAACGAAGAATCACACCTTCTTGATTGGATAACCCTTGGCGCTCTTGTCCTTCAGACCGGAGACGACGTTGAACAAATAGACAGGCAAAGGCGGGTCCATGCTCACTGAATCATACTCAGTATTTGAGTTTGTCGTCGTGGGTGCAATTGCTTACTGAGCTCGTCTGCAAAGTCATCTCGCTCTTTGAAAATTTCGATCAAATGGTACATCATCCCGAGGTAGACCGATATCTCAGTCGTGAACTCTTCCAGGAAATCCGCTTTCTCCGCAGCGGTGATCTGGAAGTGAGATGCATCCACATCTGAAAGCGAACTGGTGCAGTTTAATGATAAAGTAACCGAGACACGAGTCTAGACACACACCAAAGCAGATCGTGCTTTTGGCTGGCAATCTTCATAGATTCGACGATTGTATTCAATCCATTCGCACTGCGAACTACCTTACAATTTTCGTAAATCCAGTGGAGCTGGTGCTCTGGGGATGTCGTTTCCGCGAATGTACCTGGTGGGACGCGATATGAATAAGCGCTGGAAACGAGTCGGAAGGAATTAACCTTGAAGCACGTAAAAGAGGCGACGTGCGTTCGTAAATCTGATTTCGGCATCACGGTGCTCGAGGCTCTCCAAGAGTAATTCCACATGTGACTTTCTCTGCGCGTCCGTAGTTTCGGTGCTTGTCCACTCTGAAGAATGAATGTTACATCATCATGGATGCATCTTTTAGGTCATTAACACACCTCCGGGAAATGAACCCTGCCATGCTTTGAGATTTTCTGCGACCTGCGGCATTTCTACGTACGAGTAGAATTCATCGATCTCGTTCATTACCGTGTCTTCGTCATCGTAGCGAAAGTCATAGAACAATGGCTTCGAAGAACACGTACACAGTCAACAACCGATGAGCTGGAGTGGATGCGCGTCAACCTACCCTGGGCTTGGGCGCAGAGGTGACCATGGCTCTGAGCTGTCCAAGAGTGATCGAGTCCAACCCGAGCTGCTGCATAGTGGTGGTGTCTTGCATGTCACTTCCTGGAAGAGGTGCGAATACCATGATATTACTGATGGTGGTAGCCAAGCTAGTAGTACTACAAGTGGCATTTGTTTATCAAAGGCTTGAGAATTCAACAGATTAAAACAAAGGTAAACTACGAATCAATGAGTATCTACAATACTTGATAAATTGAGATTCTGCGGTAGGATGCGGGAATCCGCAGTCAGTGGTGTCTACAAACTTAGTTTGAACAGGCGGCCATCTGACAACACACCATCCAATCACGAGGGTGCCCTGTGAACGTGGTGCACATGACACATTTGATCTGATATCGATAGGCAGTGGCTCGCAGGTCGGCGATGGCCAGCGCGGAAGGAACGGTACCTGACTCAGGTATCTAATTGAGGCGCAGTATGGGAAAATGGCTGTACATGGTGTTCCGTTGATAGTGACTCGTTGCGACTGTCGTCGCCGTCATCGGCAGAGTGAGGACACGCAACTACGGCACGCTGCGGAAGTGAAGTTGCGCCGTGTTGTGAAAGTGCGTAAGTTTTATGTAGCGAAAATCAGCAGGATCGCCAAAGGAAGGAGCGTGTGAAATACTGACATAATGGTTGTTATATATAAAACTTGAAAATAAAAGGTTTTCGGTCAGGTCCGTTTTGGCTGCAGTGGATCGACCTCGCAGTCGGTCTCATTCCCCCCCCTCCCGCCAACAGCTCTCTCTTCTGGTTCGCCTCGTCGTCTGCGACAGCGTCGGCGTCGTTGAGATCGACACAGAAGATCTTACCAGGTCACCCTCGACCGTCTCTCTATCGCTTCCACCCGAGTACAAAGCTCCGTTTGGCAGCGCACTCGCTCTCTAGGTTTCACTCCGCCTCCCCTCTTCTCTTGGGAGCACTACAAAAGGCACGCCTTTGCTGCGCGTTGGCCACTTTTACCGCGTCCACTTTCCTCCTATTCTACTCTGTTCGGTCCCTGCATTTTCACGACGCATATTACGACCTTTCTCGCCTTCGCTCTTTTTCTGTAGGAGCCAGGCTATTTACTCCAGAGATCTTCTGCCGACGCGTTTGCGTACTTGGCAGTCGAGCTTCTGTCCTTCCCCTGCAGATGCCAGTCCCAGTCCCTCTTGTCCCTACCGCGCACTCTATCCGCAAGTGCAACAAATCTGGAGACTTCACAAACCCCCGGTCTTTCGCCTTTCACCGTCGCAAGCATACGCTTCCGCGGCTTTGTACGGCTTCCTCGCCGTCTATTGCCAGTCGCGAGCAGCGGAGCAGCTCGCTGCCTTCGTGCAGAAGTATCAAGAATTTCTACGTCTCGGAGAAGGAATCTGGCTCCGCAGTGCCGGCAAAGGCTCATCAGGGTTTTGTTAAAGGGTTGGCTGGCGCGGTGAACGCGCCCGCCATTAAAGGAACCCGCGTGCAAGCGTGTATTCCGCCCCTAAACACCTTGTTACCGAGCCGTGGTTTGGAAATGCCTCCTCGCAACCCCTATGTCCCTTGCACCGAATCTGAGCTCGGGACTCGTCTTTCTCTTTCGCCGGAGTTGATCGCTAGTGTGCGTGCGTGGCCACATGCTCCTGCCGTGTACCTGGAAGAAGATAGTGGTTTGTTCGCACCGATCCTAGAAGATGATTCCCCCGATATGATGAACGGCGATGTTGGCTCGAGCCCCATTGAACCCGTCACACCCTTTGGAGATTACGTCGATCGAGCGGTGGCAGCCACCGATCCCACTATTTTCCTCGACTCTCTTGTGCCCTCTCGATCCCAGGAGCTTCACTTGCCCATTTCAGTCCATTGTTACTCCGAGTTCGGTGACCTTCATCCTTATCCACTCGCGGAAGTCAAGGCGGGGTCGGTTATCACCGTGAATGAGCATCCTGCGACCGCGAATTTTATTCACAGGCAACTTGCCGAGCCTATGGCCGAATGGCTGGTATCGTATGTATGGAAGGTCTGTACGAATGTGCTAGTCCTCCCTCAGGCGATTGCTCCATATACGTGAGTTCGTCATCACCTGTTGATGCAACTTGTCTTGACCAACCCTGTCAGGCTTCCTAATGCACCACAGCTCCGTCAACCCATGCCGCTATACATCACTGCTCGAGTACATTCTTTGCTGATGTCCACGCTTCTCCAGCCATCAGCAATGTTGTTGGCATTGTGGTACATCGTGCGTTTGCCTGTCTACTTTGGTGCGCCTGGTTTGGGCCCAGAACATGTGAAGGAGAGACGCTTCAGAGTTGAGTTGTTCAGTGACACACGCGACGCTGTCGATGGCGAATCGCCCGAGGGTGCCGCCACCTTCAGGCTGATTGTTCTCGGATGCATGTTGGCCAATAAGTGGTTGGATGATCATACGTTTTCCAACAAGACCTGGTTAGTGTCTTTAAAAAAAAATTGTATCATCTTGGCTCACCGCTCATAGGCACACAATTTCCAATGTCCCCGTGCAGTTACTCAACCGACTCGAGTATTTTGCTCTGGACATCCTTTCGTACGATCTATCGATTTCTTCGTCTGCCTGGCCTCAGTGGCTTAGCCACCTGCTCTCGTACCATCATTCCCTCATTGCAACCACTTTCCCTCAACCCATCGCGCGCCCAGCGTCCAGCCCTAATGGGATCATTCGCAAAACCATCCAAGAAATCATGGAGGCTCCCCTCGGTCATTCCATGGACGAGCCCGTGTTCCTTGGTGTCGAGAAAAGGCTCAAGGAGAAATTTGGGCTTTCCCCTCTTCAGGATGAACCCGAGGCCTTTGACATTGACTTGGACGAGGACGGTCCTCTTAGAGAAGAATATTTGCCACGGCGTCGAATCATCAATGAAGACTCCTTAGGTGGTCATGGCTCAGACGGGGCTTCAGCGCATCACCATACATTACCTCTTTGTGTCAGTACACGTCTCCCACCACCTGCAAAGTGGAGTCCCGCTGGAGATGAGCCAATTTTCCGCGCAAGTGAACGTGCTGGCCCGATGTATCTACCAGTTCAGCCCACTCTTGCCCCGCACTACATCAGCACGATTCCGACGGTCTATCATCCTTGGCCTACCGCCAGTCTCCCGTACACTCCGCTCAGGCACCATCCAGAGGGCGACTTCATGGTGAACGCTCTCCCTGTCTCACAGTATACGTATTGGGCCCCTGTGAGCTGTTCAGTTCAGCACCCTCAGCCTGTGTGCACTGCCGATTACTATGCGGGGCCTGCCCATGTCCGTGGATACTCCCTTGGAGGATTCGACTATGGGCGCAGTGACATTCGCCCATTATCAGACGGAGCTGGCTGTAGCAGTCAATCAACGGCCTCCTGGACTCCACTGCACCAACATGGTTTTGCCACATCTAGACAGTCGCTTGCTCCCCACCTTCCGCCTTTGAATTATCGATCAACTTGGATACGACCCTGAAGAGTCCCGCGCTCGCTTTCCAACCATAGCCGGTCGATTTCCGCGCCTAGATTTCGTCTCATTCTAGCTTCGGTTCATCATCATAAATGTTGCACCAGTCTCGCGTACGGTGCCCTAATTTTCGCTCTCTAACCCATGCATGCCCATTTGTTGAGGCTTGTGAATACTGGATTTCTCTCGTCTACAGCACTGTTTTATACAACTTCAAGGCCCCTCATTTTGAAGACATATCCATCCCGTCTTGAGGACCAAGCACTTGTTTCACCTATTTTCTCGACTTTTCGACCGCGTAAACACTATTTATGCGGGTCGCCATCCACTTCCGAACCGACCCAGTCGTCGCTCGGAGGAAGGTTGATATCCTTGGACTATCTCCCTGTCCTATATCGTTGTTCATGGATTGAACATTCACGGCCACTTGGTTCGTTGTCTTCGTCGTCAATGTACCGAATTCTCGTCCAGTACCGTCACGCCGCTAACCTAATCATCCTTTTGACGACTTAGTTTGTGCTTTTTCTCGGTTGTTTTTTCTTGCTACGCTTTTTCCTCTGAAAACGCATCATGAAATCACAAAAACATGCAGAAAATTGATATTCCGATAACAAAAAAAGGCTTTGCTTCTCTCATTTTCGTTCCGAGTCGTCGTCTTTCGCTGCAAGTTGCTTTCGGGCATCGCCGATGCGCCTTCCTGTAGCCCGTGTTTACCTTGGGTTGTGATTGCTTTTCAACACTCTGCAGCTTCACTTCCTGGTTTAGTTACACGCTTCCTGGGAATGGACTACTACTGTACCTAGTTCTGAGTACGCGTACTTGACATTTTCCCAAAACACATACTTTTTCGCGAACCCGTCCGTTCTTGAAAATTTAACCGGTCGCAAGTCATTCTCAGTTTTCAGGTGTGATGTAATGGGCCAACTCGTCGCGCGATTCACGTTCTACTGCATTACATACAGGTGTACATCTCTACTTTCTTTTGCTTCATCAAATTCGTATCAACACGAACGGCACCTGCGAGAAGGGTAAGTAATCAGACTCGTCTAAAAAGGACGTTATAACTCACCTCAACATCCTCCCCCTCTTCATCCATCAGCATCACTTCAACCAGGAGATGCTTGACATGCGGCGGGATAGGCTTCTTGCTTACATGCTCCACTAGCCTACTGAACTTCATCGGCAATCTCTCCGCGCTCTGCAAGGAAACGTCGAAAATTTCCTTTATAAATCCCAGGAGAATGGACGCGCACCTTCTTCCTGTCCGTAAAGGAGCTCCACAACATACTCACACCTTGACTAACCATGCTGATGTCGAGTTTGTGGTTGTCCTTGAACCAGGCGACAAACTCTTTCAAAGTGGGATCGTTCTTGAATTCCAGGCGGTCCCAGAGAGTCCACTCCGTGTCACCATACTTGTTCTTCTGGGCCGCGATGGGCTCCGAGAAACCAAAGAAGGGTAGAGCAAGGTTAATGAATCCGTTCTTGTATTCGTCGAGTTTGTTCTTGCCATCAATGATCTGATTGCGTGTAAGCAAATGATCAAACACGTTAACGATATAAATATACACACTTTGTAGAGCTCTAGACACACTAATCCGACGACAAGGGCAGTGGTTGTAGCAATGGCAGGGATGATCTTTCCAGCAATCTGCTTCGTTGAGTGACGATCGGCAGTGGGAATATTGTAGTTCATTGCGCGCAAATTCGAAGCGGCAGTAATGAAATCTATGTGATGGTTGGTGTCATCATCTTTCTCGAACTCGACTGGCGTAAGACGATAGCCGGCAAGGGAGGATGGCACAGGCAGTTTCTTGACGAGTTCACTTATGTCATCCGGATCTGCACCGAATATCAGCGACACAAATTCTACAGATAGTACTCGCCCATCTTACCGGTTGTGTTTTGGTTGACAGCGTCATTCTCGTTGATTTGGACCCTCATTCCACTTTTCGGAGCGAATTCAGGTACTATGACCGAGTCCGCGACCTTCTTAAAAACGATAGGATCGGTCTCGCCCCTGAGGCCGTAGTTGAAGGCATGCAGATTTGCAGCCGCAATGATGAAGGATAGGTGAGTCGGCTAAAGTTCAGAAGTAAGTAACCTTTTCAATCATTTGTCAGGCAACTTACGTCTGCTGGATCGAATATGAGCGGGTCAGGAGCTCGTTTGGGACCACTCCAGAATGGTTGTCCTGTGCTGGTAAGATGGTCCTTGGGTAAGCTATGCAGCAGTTGCCGAATGGCATTGTTGAACTTCTCCTCGAACTGGAGCCGAGCCCAAATGATGCATTCCTCGAAAGTCAACGGCTTATTGGTCACCAGATAGGAAACTATTTGCTCGATGTGATCGTGTTGCTGACCGGAGTACTTGAGGGAATTCTCCAGGTAATTGGGCTCCGAAAGATACTGATTGACAGATTCTACGGGCTTGACAAACAAAGCATCAAACTCTTGTCTGCTCCACTCTATGGTATGAGTGATAGCATTAGGGAAGTTCTTAACAGTGCAAGACAGCGTTTGTTTTTCTGGTGGATCCTGCGACGACGCATAGGATTCTGTGAGATGGGGAATAACAACCTGAACGTTTCCTTTCGTCCCCATGGTACCGGACTCCAGAAGAGGCTTTTCGTACAAGATACAACGTTGGTCCATGTAAACACCTATAATCGACGTCAGCGTGAGCGGGTGGTCGCTGTAACAATACCCACGAGCTGCAACATTGTCAAGTGCGTTGGTGACACCGTCAAGTGACGAAAAGAAGACGTCATCAAATACATCTATCATCATGGTTTAGGAAGACTAGCCAAATTTGGAATTGTTGGATGACTTACTCTCCGTCGCCTGCCCAACCGGTTCTTGCTTGCATAGTATGTGGTCTTTAAGATCAGGGTTCATGTCTGCAACGGCGGCTGCAGCGACCTCCGACTTGAACTTTCCAAGGTCTTTCGCGCGGAAGAGGAATTGTCGGTTTAAGTTGCTTTTCTCGATGGTATCAAGATCAGTGACATGAATTGTCGCTTGAGGACCAGTTGCGAGACCCATCATGCTCCAGTTCTTCAACATCTCGCATCCAATAGCGCCTGCACCAACCAGGAACTGGCGATGGTTTGCGATCTTCTCTTGGAATGATTTTCCAAAAACAGCAATTTGACCATCATACCGACTGCCGGTAGGTCTGCAGTCGTCCTCGGTAGGCAGGACCGAAGGTAACGACTCGAGCGAATCGAAATAAAAGTGCTGAACCATGGGGTGAAACTTGGAGGAACACGCTTTGAGGACTTCCTGAGCAACAAACCCTCCAATGACGGCTGTGATAGGACAGACATCACCCGTCGCCTGGTACGCGAGCTCCTCCAGAACTTTTTCGTCCGCATCGTTGTTCAACTTCTTTGCGAGCGAAATAAGTTGCTTAGCATCCCCGGGATTCCGTGCGCGAGGAAGACAACCATGCTCTTCTTTATATTCTGAAAGAGCCTGAAAACCGGCGTGGAGAGTGGCAGGACGGTCAAACTTGGCGAAGTCAGTGATGAAGATGTCTGGTTCTGGCAATGATTCTCGCAACGATTTCTGTTCTGAGGGTTTGGAGAATCCCGTAAGAGGGTAGCTGCAGCACTCACGAACTCAAGGATCTTGGGCATCTTGACCTGGTTGAAAATCCCACCTCGGACATAGTCACCCAAGGAAGATGTATCGCCAATGGTGAACGTATAAGGCCCCTTCACTGATACTCTTCGAGGCTTGCAGCCATTCAACTCTTCCATTCCTTGTATTTCTGTGAAGGTCACGAAATCGCCGTCCTCGAGGCCATGGCGCACTTCATCGAGACAAGTGACTAGGCCTTCCTCGTCCTATATTTCTCAATTAGCTATGTGATAGAACAGCGCAGGACGAAATACCGAATGCCACCTTTGCCACCGATACGATCATGCCGGTCAATGGTTGCTCACCAGTGGGATCTACGCAAGTGAACTTGGGTCCGAAGTCGTTGAACACGGAGCTTCGAGTCGTCAGTGAACATTCGTAAGTGGACGTCGCCTAGAACTTACCCAAAAAGACCTCGAGTCTCTGTAGCGATAAAATGGACACCATGTTGATGTGTCCAATCATTGATTTCCAGTTGTTTTTTGTAAGACGCATTGCAGAGAACAACAGCCTGGAGGTCGTCAAGACTCATGCAAACGCGGATCACCGCTAGCGTACCTGAAATGGTTCGATGAGATCTACTGTTATCTCTTGGCCCTGTTGTCCGCCTAGATTGCGGACTGGCACATAAGCATTTAGCTCAGAGATCCGAGGCAGCATGGCTGATGCACGCGGCTTTCCGATATCCTCTTCGCGGAGAAAATACTGGAAAGATGATGTAACTAACGGCACAATCTGTCCACTTGAGGTACACACCTGCGTGCTCAGGTCTTGGATGGTGACGGGTTCGGGATCGTACAATGTCACTGACTTGACGCCGGCCAAGCATACATTCTTAGCTTGAATATATGCGTCAGAATGAATCTCTCGCAGGATAATGATGCCGTACCAATCTCAGCGCCCAAGCCCTGAAGTCCGACGATAAGTACATTCGACGTAGCCATCTTCTTCATCGCTTGAGAAGGAGGATCAGCAAGGTCTAATGTAAATGCTCTCGTAATGTTCTACCTTCATGGCCGAGTACGTATCTGGATATCGGACCAGTGATTAGGCGGCGAGATGAGTGAATTGAGGGTGCTTACAGTTGGCGAGAATAAAGACCTTCGTCGATGGCGGCCTCGTCGACATCCATCTTGGAGGCAATGTTAGCCGCGTCAGACATGTTTGTTTACTTGACGATTGTGCGGGTGGAGGCAAAGATTAAAGATTAAGATGACTGAAGGCTAGTGACACACTGCATTTGCACTGCATCACGATCACATGACTAAGCACAACAAGTAAAAAGCATGGTCATACAGCTACTATAGCAGTAGTAGATCGAGTCAGGAATCATTAGGTCTGAGGAACAAAAGCTAACATAGTTCGATGGGTATCTTTCTGGATGGAAAGAAGAAAAAGGTAACAAGCTGGGACTTCGACAATCATGTAGTAAGGTAGCCATGAGAATGGATATTATGGCATGTCCTAGCCATTCTGACCGTATAAGCAAGCCGAGCGCCGATGGCACCGAACGAGCCACAAAAGGATGTACCAGCAGGTCGCCCAAGATGTTTAAGGTCAGGGGCATTACCGGATCCCAGAATTGAGTCGAGTAAGTCCTTTGCCGTTGTCCCAACGTTAAAAGGGCCTGAGCTTCGGTCAGCGCCGGGGGCAATACCGATGGTACGGGGCTTCTGGTTGACCACGGGATCATCCTGGGGACGCCACTCCACAGCGTCGAACACTCCCCAGCATGTGGAATGTCGGACTGGCTGTGGTGCGACAATCTCTATTGCAGGCTTCTCCTGCTGACATGCACGAGGCTCAGCTGTATGGGTGAGCTCAATCAGCTCATCGAGGTAACGAGCCATTACTCCAGATGGAGAGGCTTCGTCATAAGCGAAAGGGTCGAAAGCCGAGCCCATCTTGATGCAAGATCGGAAATAGACAGTGGTATCCTGCCACTGGGTCCGGGTCATTGTCACGTTCCATTTGAGGCAACTCAGAGCACATTTCTCGGTTGCGTTGAGGATAACCTGAGGGATACGGGTCAAGCGATTCCTAAGAGCTGGTAAGTTACGCATATATCATGCACTGCAGAAAGAACTTGCCAAGCGTTCGTGGAGAGTGTAGCGTCGTTGACTGTTTTGTCGCCAATCATAGCACAAGCGACAAATGCATGGAACATGAAGTCCTCGGCAAAAATTGTCCCATTGTTGTGGAGGTATTGGAAGATGGGAACGGACAAGAAAGGCGTATTCTCATGGGTACTACTCCCACTGAGGTTGCCAATGAGCCATAGAGCATGAATAGCAACTTGAAGTGGGTTGTTCACATCGCCAAGTACTCGGCGGATGCGAGGCGCAACTGAAGAAGTCGATTTTCCACTAGCATGATACCTGAATGGTATGATAAGTCAGGTCTCTGAAGGGGTCAAGACTTGTTTGACGTACTGGAAACGGAAGCTTCCCTGAAGATAGGGCTGAATGACAAGAGTGTGCAGCCATTGGGAGGTCCAATCGGCCACGGTTCTGACCAAAAATTTGTCGTGTCGGCGAGAGGGCCGCTTGTCAACCACAGTAGAGACCAAAGGGGGTTCGACAGGTAATGTAGCAAATGTAACAGAGCATCCTGCAGCGGCAGATTCATTCGCTGGTATTCCTGTGGCGTCAATGACCCCACAGCGAACCAAAATCTCGCCCACTCGGCGTTGACCCTCGGAAAGGTCCTCTTTCGAGCATAGACCAGTGACATTGGACGGAACGGGTGGGAGGCTCGAACCCGATGCAACGAGGGGTATCCACTCATGGGAGTGGACAGCGGAGTCCTCGTGGAGCAGGGCGGCACTGGAGAATTGCTCCATGGTCCAAGGCTCTTGGGTTCGAAAGTCCATTGAAGGAGAATGACTCCCAGCCACGTCGACGGGGGTGTAGTCGTCCGAAGCAGTGGTACTGTTGAGACCAAGAGAGGATGAAGCCGCCGCAGCACCGGCCTTCGTGCAATGCGCTTGTTTTTGTTGGGTCCATGCGTCCGTGTCGTGGCGATCCACTGTAGCCACGCGGTCGACGTGAATTGTGTGATAGGGTGGTGACCAAACGGAACAGTAGTCATCCACGTATGTACAATTGACCGGGGCCTTGGTAGGCGAGCGATGTACAACATTAGATATGTCAGCCAACGAGTTGCGTGTAGTAAACATGGATAGGTCTGGTGGGTGTATCAGGTGGCGTATACTAAGATTCGCCTTCGGAGCTTTGAGAGAGAGATTTGAATTCTTTGTGCTTGTCGATGATGATGACTGTAGCTCAGAGATCGCGAATACGACAGCGAGATAGAGTGGAGGGATTGGAATGGAGGAATGATGTTGAATTGTTGAGGAGGGAGAAAATCATGAAGCCTTTTGAACCTTTTTCGCTCTCAAAGCATAGGCCTTTCCGCGGATTTAAATGTGTGCTTTGGCCATGGTGGCGTCTACACAGGTTTGAGAGACAAAGGGAGTTGGTGTGCTGTCACCCCGGCAAACAATGGAACTCGCCGTGGACTCATCAATGGACAACGTGTGGGACGCGAAAGCCTTGGTGATGACCGTTGATAAGATGGACAAAGCAAGCATGATCACCGCATACCCTTTGGACACCTAGTAAAGGCAAGGCTTTGAAGCGGCCTGTGCGCTTTAATGTTCCTTGGCGACCAATCGGCGTTTCAATGTAATCAATAATATTCTGAGGGGTGACATTACTTTATCGAGTCTAGGAATAATACACATACTCTGCGCCAAATTACAACGTTCGATAGATATTTACTTGCGATAGAACTGAGGCAACGTTAAACATCACAACGCGCTGAAAAGTGAAAATACTTACATTACGACGGAAATTGAACCAAAGAGACAGACATCCTCTGTCAAAGCTACTTCGAAAGCCGCTAACAAACAATCAGCGTTCCATCATGCGGACTCATAGGCTGGACGGGTTTCCCTCACCGTTTATGAGAAAACTCCCACTCTCGATTCACAATTCTGAATGCAATGTCCTCGTAAGGCGGTCCAGCACTGAAGTACAGCAACACTGTGTCCTCGTTGCCCGGCTCTTTTACGATTTTGTAGGTAGGCGCCTTCGACTTGTCGATCAGGTCCGGGTAGAATATATTGAACTTGAAAAGACATCAGTGTTTGGCTTAGTATCTCGAAAACAAGTACATACCTTGTAGCCTTGCACAACCTTTGGCGGAGGGTTGTCCACGCTATAAGACGAAAAGTTAGTATACGAGTACTGTGTTATGAATGAGAAATACGTACTCGTAGTGAGTCTGATTATACTTATTCCATTCATATCCAGTGTGCACACGGTTGAAGTAACGCGGCTTCCGAGGACGGTATTTATCTTCCCAGTTATAGGAGGTGGGTTGGGCGATATCCTCCTCGAGATTGAACAGTTCTTCTTCTTCATCGAGTTCTCGCTCTGCTTCTGCCCTGTATAAAGCTTCGGAGACAAGATCTGCACCGCTGCTTGTAGTTTCAGGCACTTCCACCTGCGGGGCAGCCTGGGTGGTTTTAGCCACGAAGCGAGACGCAGCAACAGCACGACGCAGCTCCAACTGGACAGAAGGATCAGGAGAACTTCAGACCACCATGATATGAATGACTCACGAGCACTTGCATCTCGTCTTTTGCGGCCACAATATCAAACTCGCGTTCATCGGGTCTGAGCTTAGTGATATCAATGAGAGATGGGCTCATGGAGCGATCGTAAGGTTCCATGTGTTCTGAAGAAACCTCAGGGTCGCCCTGAGCACCGACGGACACCACGGTCCGGGCATCCACGATGCCTTGCACGGCTGATTGAGCAACACCTGCCAATAGCTCTTCCTGTGCCTGCAACGCCTCGTCTCGTTGATGTTTCCGGAGTTGCTCCAGTCGATTACGAACAACAACCTCATGCAAACTCTTTAATTTAGCCTAGAAACCTTGTAAACGATGAATCTGACACCCTCAGAACCCGAAAGTACCTTGGCTTTCCAGACAAGTAGCTTCTTCAATAGACCTTCCCAGTAGTCGGTGTCAACAGGTTCCCCGCTGGCGAGCTTGCCTTGAATTTGCTTTTGTAAAGCAGCGAGGTGTTCGTAGGTCTTTCCAGATAGAAGTGTAGTTATGTCCGCCTCTACAACGGCAGCAGCCTCGTCCATACGTCGACTGTCTTTGACTTTTTCTAAACGATCCTTGCAGACAACCATCATGTTCTAGTTGGGAAATTAGTTCAAGCAAGGGATAAATTGGATTACATCGCACAGTCCAAAAGTCGATGTTGACATCAGAATCTTCGAGTGAGAGGTAGCGCTCAATATCTTCGTGTAGTTCTTCCACTTGGTCCGGAGACAAATTCTGTGCTTCCCATCAGCCCAACTGGTAATAGTCCATACCCGAGGAAAAACATACGTCGAGAATGTTGTAGGGCTCGTCGAGGTCGATTTCAAGGCCTGCATCAACCTGTTCATCGTCTTTTACAAGGCACACGTAGCGAAGATTCAGTGCCAGGAAATCAATAGCCTTTGCTCTCTTCTCTTTAATGCGAATGGCCGCCCGCTCACGTTCTTGTTGGAGTTGAAATTCACCGTCCTTGGCTATCCAGTCTGACATCTGGGCAGATTCAGTCAACCTCTGCATCCTGATCTCTTCCTCCTCCCGCAGTCTTTGTTCTACTTCCCTGGCTGCTCTTCTTCTGTTAAGCCGTTCCAGCTCTTCTTTTGCCTCTTGTTTTCGAATAGCATCCCTGTGTTGCGATTCCGCCAAGGACAATCCCTCCTTCTTTTCCTTTTCAGTCTTCTTGTGCCAACGGAATTGTTGCCCAAGATTGACATCGTGGAACGGATTGTCCGTTGCACTGTAAACGCTGAGTTCTGCGACACGGCGCATCTCTTCCTCCTCCCTTATTCTCTTCTTCTCTACCTTTCTGGCTTTCCGCTCCTCTGATTTGTCACGCTTTCGCCTAGATGACCGTAAGCTGAGCTGAGTGTTGGAGCAATGATATTCGTAGACTCACTTCCTGTCCTTTCGGTCGTCCCCTTCGGAGTCGGCTGTGCTCCGGTCCTTTCTACGTCCTGAATGATCATCCGCGTCTTTAGTCTCCCGAACGTACCGATTTCTTGAGTGGTCGTCGCGGTCGCGGTCGCTGGGACGACTTGCGGGGAATTTCCTATGTTCATCTGTTGCGGGAGAGTCGCGATATCTGTCCTCGCGCTCTCTTTTGTACCTGGGAGATGGGGAACGGTGGTGAGTCATGATGGTAGACCGTATAGTGGCGGGGAACGTAAAGTTGGCCCAAATAGTAGCACAGCTCCTGAAGTTCCCACTACTACAGCAATGCTATCAGGAAGCCAACTAATTCGACGTGCTCGTCCCTTCCAACCCCTGGCACGTCATCTCCGGACACAGACGCAATCATATGACTATATCGCACCAGAGGACCCGGATGATCAACCTCTCGGCGTGCGCTCAGCGGGCCTCGCAACTCCGAGACAGGTGCTCCGTGTTCCCTCCGAGCATTTGAGGACGAGGTTGGCTTACTGTTAACGGTACAGCTCGTGAAATACCTCGACGAATTCGTGATCGGGCAGGAGAATGCGAAGAAGGTCCTCTCCGTCGCGTGCGTGTTCCTGCTGAGATTTACGCAACCTGGTTTAACGAATCACAGTGTATTCAATCATTATAATCGAGTTCGTGCCAACCTTGCTGCTACCGAGGATCAGCCAGACGCGCAGAGCTGGGACGTTGTCAATCCACCTGACGGTGTGTCGATTGTTGATACCGCCCACATAGTCTTAGCTGAGAATGTTGATAGCGCGGTCTGGTGTTTCACCAGCGCAAATACATCCACATCCCCAACGCCTTGCCCCACCTCATTTACCCTTGCAGCAACGGCATGTACACCCTCTATTCGAAAAGAGCAATGTCTTGGTAATGTGAAGGAAAAGATTTTTTGCAGCGAAGCACAAGTTGCTGAGTCGATCCAACAGAGGACCAACAGGATCCGGTACGACCACCCATACTTCAACTTGAGCAACATATTGAATCTCATGGCCAGGGAAGACACTTCTGGCACGCAGACTGGCAAGAGTGCTCGATGTCCCGTTCTCTGTTAGCGATGCAACTTCGTTTACGCAAGTCCGTGTAACATTACTTGCGCTCCCGCCATTCTGATAATCCTTGTCTTTTTGCCAGGCGGGATGTTAGTTTGAAAATTACAGACGTCGGGTTCCACTGACTCCGCGTTAGATGTAGGAGAAGATGTGGAAATGACGATCCAGCGACTAGTATGTATTGCTAATCACCGTAGACTGATTCATTAACACAACTCTCTTGCAGCTACAGGCGGCCAATTGGGATCCTATGCGAGCCAGGTACCATAAGGCTGTTCCTATGGATCTGCTTTGATTTCTTACTCACCTGACACAGTTCTGGCATTGTTTATATTGACGAAGTTGACAAGATTGCTCGCAAAGTTAGTACAGGTACCGAGGGTTCTCGTGACGTCGGCGGGGAAGGCGTGCAACAGGCCTTATTACGCATGATGGAAGGGTCTGTGGTTACCATCCAGGGTAAATCATCTGGACTTGAAACTCCTCCGAGCGCAGCTGGAGAGGGACGTTCGAGACCTGGGACTAGAGGACAGAGTCCAGCTCCACGTGAGTAATGTCTTGCCTGAGACTTTTATTCCCGCTGATGTTTTCACTGGTCCGTGGACAGCACGGCCAGACACATACAATATCGACACGTCGAACGTTTTATTCATACTGAGTGGAGCATTCGTTGGTCTCGATACCGTGGTGAAGCGAAGAGTAGCGAAAGGCGTACGTGAATAGCGTTATGCTCGAGTACGCTTGACAGCGATCTCATCAACACTTATTAGTCTATTGGTTTCACCGCTACTCTAACGCCTAAGGAGGAGGAAACAGAAGGCACAGGATTTCTACCATTCTTTACCCCCAACCGGAGATCGACACAGAACATGCTTGAGCTGGTGGAGCCTTCGGGTAAGATCCCCTCTCCAAATTCTGCCACCACTGACCTGAATGTCCACAGATCTCGTCAAATATGGGTAAACTCACTCACTTTCCGTCCTATACTTTCACCTCACCAATATTTAGTTTTATCCCCGAATTTATCTCTCGGTTACCTTCTATGACCTCGCTTGCCCCCCTTACAATCCCTGACCTACGACAGATCCTCACCGAAGTTCGTGGATCCCTTGTCTCGCAATACACTGCGTTGTTCGGCTACTCAGGCGTGGAAATTCGTTTTACGGGCGCGGCGCTGGACCAGATATGTCGCAAGGCTTTTGAGAGGGGCGGCGGCGCCAGAGGCCTCAGGGGAATCATGGTTGGTGTATAACATTCAAGACGGATGATACGCATACAGATTCTAACATAACACCTAGGAGATACTGCTCTTGGAACCAATGTATGAAGTTCCGTGAGTCCACCTAGGCTATCGTCCTCTCTTTCCATCCCGTCTGACGTATTGTGAAGGGGATCGGTAAGGCGCGATATGGATCGCATTGCACTGAAGCTGACGTCAAACAGACCGTTCATTATGTACTCATTGATGAGGACGTTGTACTCGGTAAGAAGCAAGCAATGTACTGGTCACGCGGGGAGGGTCCAGCTTTTTGGGCAGCATGGGCCAAGGAGGAACACCTGGCGCCAAGGCAATAAGCGTAGGGTTATTTTTTAATCGGTTTGTCAGATCACTCGCTTTGCACCATTAGCATCAAAGCATTATTGTACCGTTGGAGGAATATCATCGAGGACCTTTGTGTGGTATTTCATGACAATTGTACGCGTAAGTGTTGGACAAGGTGGTCTACATTATCGAAAACGGGAAGGAAATGTAAAAACGGGAAGCAGACGGGAGGAAACAGATACCGTCATAAGCTGCTAATGAAGACTATCATAGGTCCAGAGCATGCTGCAGGCGACATGATGAGTTGACTTTGTCACTGACCATCAATCTTCTTTCTTGTCTTCCGAGGTCACCTCCTTCTCAGCATCCTCCTCCACCTTCTCCGTCTTCTCATCCGTCTTCTCCTCCACCTTCTCCTCCGTCTCCTCCTCTTTCTTTTCCACTTCGTCCACTGGAGGCGTACCACCAGTATTGATTATCTGCGCGTTCTCAAACTTTTTCTTAAACTCCTTCGCGTCTGCAAGAATGCCTGAGTGATATCGGGTGTGCAAGAATGTCCCTGCTTACTTTCCGAGTTTGCAAAACGAATCGCGAGGGTCTCAGATGTAGGTGGAGATTCCGCATAATCAGCAGCAACTTTCCACACCCAACTCCTGTCAGAGCCAATATTTGGTTGGAGGCGCATATCGGAGGCGACTCGGGAGAATTATCAGTAAAAATGAGGAGCGTGATGTGATATACGGCACTCACTGATATGATTAGCACAGACTTTGAGGGTCTTGTCGCGTCTCATGACCAAACGAACCTTCTTTGTCTCTCTGTGCTGAAGCAGACGAGCATCGCCGGTTCCCCTTTCTTTCCACTCGTTACTAGCGCTGTCAAATCTGAACAGCTTTGCGCGCCTAGAGTCATATCAAGATATTAATCAACGACGCGAGAGCAACCGGATGCCATTCACATTTTGAAGAGGACATCTTCGTCTTCCTCAAGAGTCTTTGTTTGTACTTGCTCAGTGAGTTGGATTACGGGCTCGAAATGAACGTCGGGCTCTTCTTCCTGCTGTAATCCGAGTCAGATCAGCGTTAAGATTATTGGTCTCGTGAAAATCAGTGGCACGATTGCCTCGATGGGAATTGTATTTATTCCTGAGAACTGACCTTTGGAGCGAGGGGATCGTTTGGATCTGCCATGGTAAAAGTGGAAGAGAGCATAAAGTTGTGGCGATCTGTTGGCGAAGGAGGAGAGAAGAATTATCACGATCGCTTTTCGTGATTCGCTACTTTTAATATCAATCTTATGTGTGTCCGGGGTCTCTCATCCACCTAAAACGGATTCTGAGGTCCTCAATAACACATAGCTTGCAATGTCGCGTCGACCACATGTTCCCTCTCATCTGGCCCTCGCAGGTGTCTTCTTCCTCCTGCTCTCGCCTCTTCTTGTGTTTGCCCACAAGATCCGCATACCAGCATCGACCAGGGAATGTTTCTTTGAAGACCTCCACGAACATGACCAGGTACTTGTTATTTCGCTCCACGTCGCCTTCGTTTTCAACCGGTCGCCCCAGATGACTGTCACGTACCAAGTCGCGGAAGGAGGCCACCTTGACATCGACTTTTGGGTATGGCTCGCCCATCTCTATCCCTCCGTGCCCCATCCATACCTTTACAGCTCACCGACCCGGAAGAGAAAGTCTTGACAAGGCAACTCAGACAAAGCACCGGCTCAACGTCAATAACAGCAGAGACAGACGGCCGCTATGAATACTGCTTTTCAAACCAGATGAGTACAATGGCGGACAAGGAAGTTAGGTATGCGTACAGTCTACGGATCTCCTAGGTCTGTTCTTAATGCATACCATAGTTTCAATGTTCACGGCATCATATATATCTCGGAGGATGGCAAGTTCGCCCTTCGTCTCATGACCTGTGCTAATTATGGTGATCATGGTAGATGATATTGTGGCACCTGTCGAGCGCGAAATCCGCTCACTAGCAATCGGGCTCTTGGCGGTCAAGGATGAACAAGAATACATCGTCGTGCGCGAGAGACGACACCGTGACACAGCAGAGTCTACCAACGACCGTGTCAAATGGTGGTCGGTCCTGCAAACTGTAGTCCTCTTTTCAGTCGTTGCATGGCAGATATATTATTTGAAGGCGAGTCCTGTGGATTCTTCAGTGCTCGCACTGCTAACAATAATTGCAGTCGTTCTTTGAGGTAAAACGCATAATTTGACCTTGTACGCGTCTCGGACCTCATGTTAGTTCACTATTCGTCGATGTTTGAGTTGTTGTTTAATTCCAAAAAAAAAAAAAAAAAAAGATTCCCCATTATTTAATGACGATACACAACAACATTCATAGATCTAGGGTAACAACGGTTAACATGTGGGACGTGGAAGATACAAAGAAGCATATCGCTCCCTCCATTCATCGAATAGAATGTGGCAGACATACAGGTATAACAAAAACGATGATCGTGGGCGAATGACAACAGAAAGATACAATTAGTACATAACCAGGAGCTCTGCCCTTGATCAGCAGTGGGTTGTGTCGCAGAGCAGTAATTAACGCCAAGTCGGCCTTGAATGACCGAATCTCGTGCTCGCATCGTTGCTAATGCTGGTATTTGGATCTGTTCCCGGAACAGTCAATGATGCGGCGACGCTTGGCAGTACATTTGATCCCTTGACCCTCAGCGACCTCGACGCATTTCCCAGCAACGAAAGTCTCTTGGGTCGTTTTGCAGGTGATCTGGTATTGATTTCCACACGTCGGGGAC
Organism: Leccinum boreale; assembly: GCA_038092235.1. Classification (NCBI taxonomy): domain Eukaryota; kingdom Fungi; phylum Basidiomycota; class Agaricomycetes; order Boletales; family Boletaceae; genus Leccinum; species Leccinum boreale. The sequence continues at coordinate 45,435 of JBBPPX010000122.1, forward strand.
CTCCGGTCTCGGAACTTTCGTCCGTAATGATGGGTGGTTGTGGTATCATACTCGACCTTCGACGTGCTCTCTCGCTACGCATTGGTCCGAGATTTGACCGCCTGCGCGTACCCTTGGTGGATGATGCACTATGACGGGGGGTGGATATGGGAAGGCGACGAGGACTGTCACTGCGCTCGCTTTTCTTGGGGATATTCAAGCCGGAAGCATCCTCGTTCCTCGAAGAGTGATTCATGCTTCGGTCCGAAAGTGGGGGCATTCGTCTGACTGGTGACTCATTTTCCTCCGCTTCCTGTAGACATCCCAGTGACGTCGCGCCTTTTGTCCTGAGGAACCCAGTGTCAAGATGACTTGACCGACAGTGCCTACTCGAGGAGGGTCCGGATGAGGAATGCAGAGAAGACGACCCTGCATTAGGAGCGGTTACAAAACTAAGATTGAAACTGTCATCAGTCCGCTCGTCTTCCCATTCGCTCTCTGAACCCGCCACAGAGTGATTGCGACCAACACTCTCTGCGCTGTCACTTGAGACGATGGAGATGATCGGTGGGTTCTGTTTCTGTCCCGCATCATCCAGGTCCCCTTTCCCTGCTTCGTCCCTCCATTGGACGACCTTCTTCGCCTTATCAGAAACTCGACGATACGATTGGCCCATACTAGAACGCAGTGACTTGCGTGGGGATTTATACATTCTTCGTGGCGATGCGATGCTGTTATACGATGACCGTCTCGAAGACGTGGCGATAGGAGGTTCCAAGGCTGGACTAGGGGCGGCGCGAGTGAATGGATGTACAAAGGACTGGTTGGAAATTCCGTCGATAGAGGCGCCACTACTGTGTGCGGCGTACATAGCAGTGGTCTGTCCAATCAGAGCAGCGAGCGTGTCATCATTCTTCCCTGCAGCGACACACAATGATGTTGCAATAGCCTTCGCAGCTCCCTCCATTCCATCCTTGCCCTCTTGTACCGCTGTCTTCAAACCACGTGAAGCCTCACCGAGAATGACGGTACACCGCGTTACCATCCCAAGAAGGGTCACAACCAATTCTGCCTGTGTTCGGAAGGATTCTTTGAAAGCGTCTCTGTCAGCTTTTGCCCTGACCCGGTCCATTTCGGCCTTCCGCCATTTGGCATCTGCCCTGACATTCTCGATGCTAGATTCTTCGAGCCTGTCAGATCGGCGTTCACTGACTGCACGAAGAGTTGCTTCGAAGATGTTGCGTGAATTTTGGGAGCGAGATAGGCGTGCGTTCAAAGAAGAGTCTGGCCGAATTGCTTGTTCTTCCGGACCCGCGAGAGACTGCAAGAACGCTCGTTCAGCTTCGAGATCTGGGGATAGTGTGGCTGAAGAGTCAATCTTCAGTGCATCGATTTGGGCGATACGAGCACGGATGGCGGTTAGTTTCTCCTCCGCGACGGATATCTTGCCAGCGCAGGAGGCACCATCGATGATTGATGCCTGAGTCTGCTCCATTCGTGCTTGCATGTCCTGCTTCGCGCGTTCGACTTCGGCATTGGCTTCCGCTCTTTTGCGCCTCACAATGTCGTTTTCGGCAGCGATCCTTCCTGCAAGTTTGGCTTTGAGTTCGGCGACCTCGATGTTGAGGCGATTAATGGCTTCCACGTATCGACCGACATGTCGATCAACATTGACAACATTGCGGGTAACCACCTTTGTCTTAATCTTCGTGGCACGTTCGGCGTATAGGAGGGTGTTGTGGGTGTCATCAAAATGTTGAGAGGTAGGCGCAACGCATACAACCATGACCGTCTTGCAATTGCCGCCCAAGGAGAATTTAAGCAGACGGGTAAGCTTGCTGTTGCGGTATGGTATGTGTCGAACGGCGCCACCGCTCTCGCAGAGTGCGTTGATACAGTTCCCAAGTGCAAGTAGAGACTTGTTAATGTTGGCCCCCTCGACCATCCGCTGCCCCATATTAGATGTGGCGGCGGCTCGCTCGCTTCCAGCCAGATCGATGATGGAAAGTGTAGCCATTGTTCGCTGCTCGGTCAATGAGGCAGTCCGAGGGGATTGTGTAACATGAACTTGGAGAACGGCATGCGAACGAGATGAAGTTTCGTTCGCGTGCGTAGGTGATTGTGTACGTTGAGAGTTACCCTGGAGAACAATTTGTTTGACTTCTTCTGCACTGGTAGGGCGTAGCTCGACAAGACCAATGACTTTGACAAACTTGTCTTCCCGAATCTGGAGACCGCCACGTGGGTTATGTGTACCAGTTTCGGCGAGAAGATCGCGAATTTCTTCGTTGTAGATCTCCAGGAAGGTGACAACCACCTCTATGTTCCACTCATCTCTGCGGTCTTCTATGCGCTGGAAGAGATCGGCCATAGTGAGGTAGATTACGCCTGGATCTTCCTCGGACCCGCTGATGGTGTGGGTCTTTCCGCAGCCTGTTGCCTGCAAAGGGATTAGCGATCAAAAAAGTTAGAACGTGTTTAGAGGCGTACGCCGTATGCGAATACGGTAGCGTTGTAGCCATCCAGCAACCCACTAAGCAATGGTTTTGCGGTAGCCGCGTATATGTCCTGTTGCCGTGCCTCGACATCAAAGACTCTGTCGAACATGAACCTTTTGTCCTTGTACCGCTTCGTTCCTGGAGGCATAAAACCGCGTTCGACGAATGCTCGTGCCTTGTCTTTCTCGTCGGGGTCGAAAGTGAGGATGCGATCGTCCACTATTTGAACGATATCGCGGAGGGGTGCTGATGCTGCTACTGATTTGGCGGGTGTCGCGAGGGTCCCATCTCCACGGATGGTAGTGTCATAACATGGTTCTGGCAAACGTGCTGCCTCCCAGGCGGTCGGAGGTCTTACGCGGACTTGTCGGTGTCAAAAGACGGTGCATACAAAATCGCAATATCTGTGCGCACCTGCAACGGTGATTGAGCCGGCTGCAACCATGGGCGATATAGATCGAACGAGTGGGCGTCAAGTTGAAAACCGAACGCGTCCCACTGTAATGATCACGTGATCGTACTACTTTATCATTATGTCCTTGATCGTGAACTCCCCCGCAGATTTTCATGTCCATCTGCGACAGGGAGAACTCTCAAAGTTGGTCACTCCGCATGTTCGCAAAGGAGGGTTCGACTTGGCCTATGTTATGGTGAGCGATATCGCACCGATCGATCCCCCCATCTCAGCCAAGATCTAGCCCAACCTTATACCTCCGATCACCAAAGCAGATCAGGCAGTAGAGTACAAAAAGCAACTACAAGCGATCGACAGTAACGTTGACTATCTAATGACCCTCTATCTGTCGCCAGACCTCACGCGCGAAGAAGTCAGAAAGGCAAAAGAAGCGGGCATCGCCGGCGTCAAGTCATACCCAAGAGGTGTCACCACCAACTCGGATGGTGGGATCGAATCGTACGAGGTCTACTACCCTGTCTTTGAGGAGATGGAAAAGTGCGATCTGGTCCTGAATCTGCACGGTGAAATTCCGTCGGATGCCGCCTCGGTAAGCAGAGGGTGAACAGCTATCCTTATCTACCTGTGAAATCAAATGAACCACAGAACACGTGCGTACTGAACGCAGAGGAAAGGTTCCTTCCTCACCTGAAGAAGATCCATGAGGCGTTTCCCAAGTTACGCATCGTACTTGAGCATGCAACAACCAGAGCAGCGGTCGAAGCTGTCAAGTCGCTCGGTAATACGGTGGCGTGCACGATCACCGCACATCATCTGGCTATGACAGTCGATGATTGGGCGGGCCAGTCTTGGAATTACTGCAAGCCTGTTGCCAAGTATCCAAGTGACCGCGAAGCATTGCGTAACGTCATACTTGAGGGTGAGTATCGTTTTGTGTGTCTGGCTACACGCAGTGCATCTGCCCCAAACCCCAGGACATCCGAGATTCTTCTTGGGATCCGATTCGGCACCGCACCCGGGGCAATCGAAGTCGGTTGCGTCGCCCACCCATCCCTGTGCCGCGGGAGTGTATACGTCACCGATCCTGTTGCCCTTCGTCGCACATATGCTGGATTCGTTCGGGGCATTGGACAAGCTACAGAACTTCGTAAGCAATTATGGACGAGAATTCTACAGGCGTAGTGCAGGCCCCGACGGTCGAAGAATCGTACTTGAAAGGGTAAAGGGCTACCGAGTCGAAGATGTCTGGTCGTTCAGTGACGAAATTGTCCGTCCGTTTTGGGCGGGCAAAGAACTTGACTGGCGAATCTGTGATGTCAGTTCAGCTGTGAAGTGGGCAGATCTTCGGAAGCGCTGAACTTCTCTAGTCACAGGACCGCGCAGCTTAGTTTAGCAGGATGTTACAGCTGTTGGAGAAAAGGAAGGAGTTGCTATTGGGCAGGGCGATACCGAGGCGGTGTCGTTGGCTGTGATTGGTGCCGTGGAAGACGATAATAATTAGTCGGTTCTAAGCGTCCGAACAAGGTTGACGCAAACAAGCAGTGTCTTTTTGTATGGATGCAAAGTGATGTCTTAAACGTACCTCGCTGTGTAGACTGCAATCTGGACGCTGAATCTCTCTCCAGTGTGACGATGCCCACGGGTGCGTGTTTGACTTGATGTCACTATGGCAGGCAGAGACGGCGTGGTAACCATCCCAACTTCGCAGCGCGACCGGACGCGGCGGATGCGATTTTGTCGTACTACCATTCTGCCGACGCCGACCAGCCTGACGGTGAAGAGAACGGACAAGAGCTGTCAGGTCCATGCTCGCCCACGTCATCTTATGCCTCGAGTTCTGGCCCCAACGATGCCACAAACCTCACCTCAGTTCGACCTCAGCCACGCGTTGCATCGCCTCCAGCGGGCTCCTCGACGACCGGTGCTACAAGAGACGCTTGCCAGGGAGGCATGGCAATGGTGGCTCCGAGGCGATCTGGCCAAAATCAGACGGGGAAGAAGATGGAACGTGGAACTCGGTCCTCCGATTCCGGTGGCGGTCCTCGGAACGATTCACGGTCAGCTGTCGCACCGCCAGTCCATATTCCTCCTATTCCTCCTCCTGTGCCTTCCATTCCTCCTCTACCCAACGACCGTGCTCGAAAAGCCTTCGACTCACTGAAAGCCATCGGACACGTACGACGTAAGTCTTCCCGCGAGGTCGCCATCATCGGTACGACCAGCTTTCCTAGCTCTGTACAGCACCAATCAAAAAGCCCGTCCTCCACTGAATTCCTCAGGCTACCCATATTTCAGATACCGCAGTCTCGGTCGCCTTCCCCCGGAATTTCAGACATATCAGACTCGGGCTGTTCATCCAGCCGTGGACGTCAGAGAAAAGATGCCCTTGCACCTGTTTTCAACCCTGTCAAAGAAGTTACTCCTGTACGAACACAGAGCATCGGCGAGCCAAACCATATAAGTGATCGTCTCGTTGGTTCCCTCCTCGTCAATCTCCCCTCTCAGTCCCCATCCCCTAGTCCAGTATTCTCCAGCCCGCGCTCCAGCGCACAAGACTCCATGTCTCCCAGAACCAACACCTCCAGTCCCCTGACTCCATCCACTGCGCTGACTTCCCCTGCTACCACTCCGTCTCCGTACTTGTATTACCAGCCTGGTCTTCATGCTATTGCTGGGCCACTTCCACCACCGCCCCAGGCCATCTTTAACGTTGACCCAAAGGCCCACCCTCCCCCACGGCCTCCTAGACATTCGCCTATCAAAAGGAAAGATGATCTAGAAGCCATCAAACAGGTGCTACAACTACCCCCACACGTCACTGCTGCTCTTAGATCTAAATGCGCGCCATCACCGACTGAAACACAAGCTGAATCTACTACCGCACAGAAGCCCACCACACCGGTTTCTCCCGCAGATAGTCCTTCAACGTGTGTAACTTCACTTTGTCGCCGAGCCATGTCTAATATTCTCCAGCAGCTCCCACGAAAGCTTTGGTTCCTATCCCAAGCCTCATCACGTTCGAGAAGGTGCATTTCCTCCATCAAGAATATGCACGTTAGATTCTCGGCCCTCGGCTGCTCTACACGAGGGGAACGCTGCCTCGTTACCCCGCGATGACTCGATGGATGATCTAGTGGCTTTTGTAGATCTCGCTATCGATGATGTGGGGATCACAAAGTCATGTGATGTGCCGCCCCCGAACGTCCTTGAACCCCCGCGTGGACATGAAAGGTCGAACAGTGGGAAAGGTCTAGAGATCCGTCGTACTGACAATCTCAAGATCAATCTCGGCCGTAGTCTTGTTTCAGAACGACATCATGTCGATCCTATCCCATCTTCACCTCTCTCCGACGAAAGCGCAGCCCAAAGCTGGGTGGATGCTGACAAAACCCTCACCCTCCCGGAAGAGGAAGAGGAAGTACCACCTGTCCCAGCCAAGAACGATCTCCCTGCATTGAACACGAAGTTGCCGAAGAACACTTTTAACTTGAAGCGTTACTCCTCCTTGCCTCGCACGCCATCTCTGTTGTCACTCAATCGAACGTCTGCGGGGAGCAAGTACTTATATGGGACGCCTTCGCCTTCCGTAACTCATTCTGTGCCACCACCAAAACCGCCGGTGCGGAAGATGAAGTTGGCAAATCCGCCTGCGTTGTATTTTGCAGATGTAGCAGTGAAACGGACTGCCCTGGAACGATCCATAGGTTACGCTTACAAAATCAACGAACTATACAATTGTGATCGTGGTCTGGGTGATTGGATTGCCGAAACTAGGTACAAGGGTATGTCGGATCATCCCCATTTGTATCACAGGTGTCTGATATTGTTTATCTTACAGCTCTCCATCCCCACTCGTCAGCGAGACGCTCGAACGTGAATTCCTTAAGAGGTCGCCGTGCTCCGTCTACCTCTTCTCCATCCATTGCACCCCGCCATATCTCTCAATCGTCCACTGACTCGGGTGTCACGTTTCCGAGAAGGGCTGACGCCTACTCTGCGACTGACCTCGCTCCTCGCATCTGTGGAGATGCCAGCCCACCCAACGCGCCACCCCCTCTTCCTTATCCCGCCCTAGCCGCAACTCCACGCGGTGGACCCTCTCGAGCGTCCACCATAATTGCAACGTCATCAACCTCGTCTAGTCGTTCAGCTGTCTCGCCCTCAGTTTCCAAGTCCCCTGGCAGCTTCTTTGCCTCGCTTGGACGCAAGGCTAGCCTCAAGAGTGCAAAGCCAATGACTCCCCCATCTCTTGCGAAGACACTATCCAGAAGTCCCCCTAGGAACGGGACTGACCAATCCACCCCACGCCCAGCAAATCTACCACCCGTTGCGCAATCTGTTCCCGGAGGTCCCCGCGCACCTCCCAATCGCATGCAAAGGTCGCAGACTATTGTCATCTCCTCCCAGAACTCTGTGAACGGCACAAGTTCCCAACGCTCCAGTACAGTAGCACGCCGGCCCTCTCTTTTCGGCGCTCGTGGGAGTGCGCAGAAAGAAAACGGTTCAGTGTCGGAGGCAGAGTTCGGCCGACAAGTTGATAAACTGTCCGCTCTTCTACCGAAGGCGGATAGAAATGTACTTGCCATCTATTTGCGCCAAACCGGCCAAGATATATCGGCTATTGGCCAATATCTTGAGGATGAGAAGAATGGCACTCTGCGATATGTCTGATGTAACCCTACTTTCCTTTTTCTTTTCTTTCTGTGCCTTGTTTGACTATCATGGACGCTGACAATATTCATCATGCATTCAATACCTTACGATCAGGATACGAATTCCACGCGTTTACCCACATATGTATCTTTGTTCTCTGCTTGGCTTACTAGCCTAATTTATGTAATGTATACGGAATCCTGGGTATTGTATGCCCGTGCTGTTATAGACGAGGGTTTCATCTCGCGGGTTTGAATCCTCTCTTTGTCTGGAGGTTGAACGCTGTAGTGAAATAATTGAGGAGACGTAAAACATGGAGAATATCTCACGAACGCCGTTGTTGCGCTGGATGCGTCCTCGATGAACTCGTTGCCCATCCGCTCGAGCCCGGCTGTAGCCCAGAAGGTCTTCCTCTGATAGAGTTCGAAAGAAGCAAATTTTCTACTTCGTGGGCGCTGTCCGATCGATCAGAAAGAGAGTGGGTCGCGAAGGGGCGATCGCCTGTATTCAGTGGATGACGGTGCGTGAAGAGAGCTCGATTGGATCCGTTAGAGTGTGGTATTCCTTGAAGTCCGCCGGCGCGCCCTTGTTGTATTCCAACACTTCCTTTTGAAGCACGATTAACGAGAGGCGTCCGCTGCATCTAATATATCGTCAGGGTTTTAGAACAAGACAATGCAGCCACCCTTGACTTGCCCCGATAGCCTCCATACCACCAACTATGGTGTCAACCTCTCCAACCGTTTGCCTTGGTTGGCCATCGAGGGAACGAGAATGTCCAAAGCCGTGGGATGGAGGCTGGACGGTGCCAGGAGGATCGGGGCCAAGAAGAGCTCTTCTCTTTACCCTGTCGAGTTGAGCCTAGATTGGTTCTCAAGCTGTGGTCGTTAATCCAAGGTTGACGAATCCTACCTTGAGTTTTTGGTACTCCTTCTCTCGTTCTCTTGACGTATCCTGCAGTTCATGGACTCTCCGGCGCTCCAGTTCGAGGTCCCTCTCAAACTCTGTTTATAAAACAAGAAGGAAATGACGCCATGAGATCTGGGTCGTATTATCCGTTACCTGCAACTTTGCTTCCAAGAAGACTGATCTCTCCGTTGGCTGAGATTATGAATCATAGTTGTGAGGCAATATAACAATGCCAGGATCGATCGTACCCTCCCTTATGACATTATCTAGTTGCTTCTGTAGCTGAGCGTTCTTGTCGTTGAGGTTCCGGGCAACGGCAAGTTGAAATGAGCTGCATCACGATACAAAAGCATTATACACGATGAACGACCAGAGCGACGCACTTTTCTTGGTGTATCTGATACTGCCAAAATGATAGTGCGCTGTCATGAACGTGAACATCAACCAGCTGATAATGCAAACGACACGGACCGACTACAAATTTCCATAATAACCGAAGGGCTCAACCCAGAGAGAACGGACTTGCGGAAACGTCAAGGATAGCACACGTCGGAATGTGTCTACGCACCGTCTTGTAGTCGTTCGTCGGGTGCAAACAACAAACCTTCTCTCCTGTCAATGTAAATCATAGCAATGGAGTATGCATATTACCACCACATCATCCCTATTACAGAGGTGACTTGAATACAAGGCCATGAGATGAAATTATCAGAACTGCTCACGGTTCGGTAAGCGATGTCTCGCAAGCTGTTTATATTAGAGAGCTCAAAGAGAGCTGCCAAAAGTGTGCAATGAAATTCTACCTGGACAGAGGCGGGACACATTGAACAGCTCGTTGGCACATTCCACTGTTCAAGGTAGGTCGCAGTACCGTCGACGTTATCATATTGACGAACTCACGACAGAATATATGCGAGCCTATCCTCACGGGTCTCGTTGATATCGGTGTTCTGTAGGAGTTATTGTGACTTACATGTCGTCTACAGTTTTTGGGTGAGCGACACTGGGATAGCAAGCGATCGTTTCTACAAGTTACGCACCACTACTGCTTTGTCGACCAATGATTTCCTACAGTTGAGACGATTACACCTAAGTTCTGAATCCATTCGGCAGTACAAGATGTCGGAGAAGGATAAAAGTGTCTGGTAAAGGAAGGTCAAGGTCACATCAGGGGTTACCAAAAATGGAAATCGGTCTCAACGACTCGCCAACATCTTTGTCGACGAAGGGGTCGGCAATAAATTTATAGGTGAGAGACGTAACAAGTACAATGTACGGAGATGCATAGCAGTAAGTAACAATTTCGCGGTAAGCGTCCCTGTCCCACGAAGTCAACATGAATGGATAATTAGTAGTAGGTGTCGTTGTGACCGTAATATGTAAGTTACTAAGTCCTCGAAAGGTATTGAAAAATGCAGATGAAATGTCATGGTCTCCAGGTGTGTCGAGCTGGTGTGTTGGGTATGCTTGTCCGAGGACGATGAGTAGGTGGTTTTGAAGGTGTGATCGGACGGATTGGTGTTCCGTCTGGGTTGGCACGGCGCATAAATTGCAAAGGGGCCAATGGTGACCCTGTTGAAGGGGAAGACTTGATAGTGTGCGGACTTCGAGCGCTAGGCGTGGAAAGAGTGAAAGCGGGAAGGAATAAACCCGAGGGTTCTGGAGTACGTGGAGACGGTGAAGAGGTAGCGATCTCTGGGGCCCCAAACAAGGTTGCAGAACTTATCCACTTTTCCTCTCTCGATCCAAAGCGGAATGAGCCAAGTTGAGGTGATTCAGGAGGCATTATTCGGAACTGATCTGCAAAGTGGCCTTTAATGAACCTGTGAAAACGTAAACACACATTAGAAGCAATGATTCATCGCGAGAATGTCACATACTTGGATAATTCCTGCCACCCTCCCCCAACACGAACCATTACTGTCTGCGATCGGAGGATTCGACAGAAGCATAGTTTAGGTTCTTGATCGCCAATCCAGTATTTGCCACTTTGATCCTTCCAAGTATCGGCAACGACTTTGACATTGATATTCACAGGAAGTTTGTTGACAACATCTCCGACGGCAACATCAAGCTTGTTTTTTGGATTGGCAACATATGTCTTTTTAGGGACTGGTTGGGTTCGGCGAGGAGGAGTTTGATCCCTGTCCACTATGGGGAATGACTGTCTGGGTGCGCGTGCCCAAGTCGACAAAGAGGAGGAAGGTCTAGTCGGATTTGTTCGCGAATTTATTGACATTTCCGATGGTGTAGGAGACGCTCGGGACCTGGTTTGCGCCCGCGGTCGCGCGAGAGGAGTCGGAGCAGGGCTGATACTGGACGACATACTGGTTGTGCGTTGTCTGGAAGCATAAGTAGAGCTGTATATAGAGGACGAGAAAGCTGGTGATGGTGACACGCCAGGTCCAGAAACTGAACGGGTAGTATCCACCGATGCCATAGACAATTTACTTGAGGGCCGGCGGTGACTGTTTGAAAAACTAGACAGCGCACGTCGGGAGGACGGATGGTTCGGAGTCAAGAACTTGGCATCACCTGGCCCCCCAACTGAGAGGTTGGAGTATCTACTGACTTTTCTAGTGTGAGAAAGTCTGGAGTTGTCTCGATGATTCGAGCCTCCCGAACCAGAACTGATGGCGGAAACTGACACACGGCTGTTTCGACCAGAGCTGGCCACACTAGATGGTCGCGATCTCTTGCCCGAGATCCTGTCGTTGGCCATATCTTCCAGTTCCAGCCAAGTTTGCTGGATACGTTTGTGCTCTGTGAGACCACGAGGGTCATGGTCGATCGGTTCGAAGTACGTCTTCACTTGGGTAACCATTCGCCTGGTAAAACCAAGTCGGGCACTAAGTTGTTCCTCTGGGGGTAAGCGAGGCGTTGAGATGTGCGTGCTCGACAATGGTCCTGCAGGAGCTGCCGGATAGCTGTCGATGTGTTCCAAAAGATCGCTCAGGGCCATATCGCATTTATGGGCTATATCTGCAAAATCTGCTAATCTGCGAATGCGCTGCATAAGCTCTTGGGAAGCGTCTAACTCGTTGCTCAGCGACCGGAACTCTAAATCAGCGGCCGGGAGGAGCGATGCAGAAGGCAGAGCTGTGAACGCAGAGAGAATGGTAGAAAAGCGCGCGTTCATCGTCCCATACTCCTCCAAAGTCGGTAATTGCGCTGCAAATGCCGACGATGACATGGGCCTAGCGACTTCATTGATGTTGATGGACCTGAGACTCTTCCTGAGAGCAACAATTCTGTCGAACACATCATCCTTCCCTTGACCTTTGGTCGGTGATGGTGAAGGAGCTATCCGTAGGCCAAATACATCTAGAACTAGGAGTCATTATTGCAAACATGGCAATCGAGATACCACGAACCTTCTTCTGGACCCCTGGACGCACTTGATGAAGTAATCGAAGCCAGGACATTATTGATTGTATCACCTGGTGGCTCCGCCGTTTCCTGTTTACGACCCATGGCATAGAAACCCTCTTTGTCCGAAATGACCACGGCCTCCGGTTTGGCCACGCTTCGACCATGTTCTTCAGCTTCCTGCAGGGTAATAGAGGCCAATTGCTGCTTTTGTGGCAGCGCCTGATGATCCCTGTCCACCCGCGGCCAATGATGGTTCTCTGCCTCACCATGCACAGTCGGCTTCTCGGCCAATCTTTCTGCTTCTTCAAGAGCAAGCTGCTTAAGCCGTTTCTGCTCGGCTGCAAACCGCTCTGCCTCCTGAAGGGCTGCATCATTCAAGCGCTCCTGTTCTTCCTGTCGCCTTTTCTCCTCAGCTTCTCGTTCGTGTCGAATACGCAGAGCTTCGAGTCTCTCAGATTCTAGGAGCAGGGCTTCCGATATTTTGTCCCTGATTGCGGCTACCTTGTCAACCCATGAGTTGAACTTAATCTCTAGGTCATCCACGCCTCGTCGGCGCGACGAGAGTACCATTTCGGAAAGATGTAGGTCACGAGAAACCGGTGTGGACTCCATGTTGCGAATGGATTCTCTTATCAGAGACAATGAACAAGATATACGAGAGCGGTGCTGGGCGCAATGCGCTTCAACGGCTAGAGACAGCTCTTGCAAATGTTGGAGTCTCGAATCGGTTCGGGGTAATGAGGTAACAGAGATCCGCATAGACTCGAGTTCTTGAGACACCTCGTGCAAGTCACGGGTGGTTGAGGATATTGTGGTATCAACATCTCGGGCCATACGAGTGAGTTGAAGATTGCCAGCTTTCCGATGTAAAGTTTCCGCCTCCCCGGTAAGCCTCATGACGAGGAAGTTGGAATCTGTACGGACACTGTCATCCAGGATGGCAAGCGAAAAGGGGAGGTCGACAGCAGGAGATATCGCAGAGGCGACGAGTCGAGTGTCAATAGGAAAGGACTTCTTGCGAATGAAGGTAGTCAAGGCATGATCAACCAGATTCGGAGCTACAAGGGGTACGCGATGGACAACACTGTTGGCAAAGGACTCGACGACGTCACAGAGGGAATCCGTCTCTGACTGCAGCTCCGAGTGTGTTTCTGAAATGCGTTCAAGAGCCAAGTCCCCTGATAATGCCTCCTCGGTAGCGGCATCATATCGGATAATGAGATCTTCGATCCGTACTTGCAGATCATTTACTTCATCCCGAAGTGAAGCCATAGCCGCGGATTGGGCCTTGACTGCGTCCAAAAGTTGTACCATTTGAGTGACGTCCTCCAATCGACTCATGTGTCCGCCGTAGGCCTGAGCGAGGAAGGAGTCTAAAGGTGCTTCCAGGGAGCCTGATAAGGAAGCTAGGGGTACTGCAACATCAAGCGAAAGAGTCTCGCGCACTATGTCGAGACGTTGAAGCATGTCCAACGAAGAAGCGACAGGTTCCAGATGACGAGACCGAGGTGTCTCGGGGGTGGGAGGGTGTGTAGCAGTCTCGTGTGATGGCTTCCATTTTTCTCTTTCCATCATTTCCCCTACCTCACTCTGAATGTTTTGCAACATTTTCAGAGATTCGTCCATGATGGACCATACTCTCCTGACTACTCTGAGATGACCCACTCGTACATTAGTGTTGTCGACAAGGACTCGCAGTCTGTCGCGTGAAGCTACCAAGGTATCCAGCACGTCAACTGCATGCTGCCTAAAGGAGAGGTCGATTCCGGGTCGATCCAATTTAAGGAGGGCTAGCTGATAAGAAAGGACAAGCTTGTCGGCGGTAGAACCGGCTTGTTCTGCCTCTTCCAGCAAAGCAGGAAGCAAAGCAAGGAAGGTAGTATGCGTGGTGGGTTGTAAGCAAGTTTCCGATGACAAGTCTGGTGGTGAGCCATCCCCCTCATAAGTAGAGGTACCATGCGAAAAGCGATCAATAATAGAGTTGAAGTTTGATAGAAGCTCATTTGCAGACTGGGTGAGAAAATCGACTTCCTTGACGGCCTCGTAACTAGAACGGTACTCTTTGGCGAGAGCATCCACTTTGGTAACCAAGTCCATTGCAACGGCTAACTCTGTGGATAGGTTGCGAACCAGGGTGTCATTGAAAGATAGTTGATCCGGGAATAACGGGTGGGTCGGTCGAGGGAACATGCCAGGGCTCGACATCGGATCTCCACGGAGAGTGAGACGCTTGACAAGAGTGTCGACTCGAGAGGCAAAGCTTGAACTCTGTCGAGCAAAGGGATGACAGAGCTTGGCCGTCTCGATTTCTTCTAGGAGGTTCTTTGCCGCATTCTGATCCTTGATGGTCTCGACGTACAGTTCGTCCGCCCTACCGGGTGAAGATTACACGGAAACTTATTGGTGAAGAGTGAAAGCTGCTTACTTTCTCCATTGCATCACGATGTCCATGACGAACCTGCCGACGTCCTCCATCTCATGGATGCCCTTCTCTTCCAGCCTATCCTGCTCGTCAAGCAACTCCTCAGGAACGGGTTTTCTACTATTGTCTATCAATCTGTCCAGGGCCTTTCCTGCGGCAGCAATCCTTCCGTGCCGCAGTGACGAAGCTTTTCCAGCGAACTGAGCAGCGTCACGAGACAACAACTCTGCGAGCTTGAAGCGAGCAGTCCGTGAAAAACCAGAACCAGAAGTTGCAGAAGTGTCCGAAGCCATGGAAGCGACGGATCCTCTGCGTGCGGAAGGCCGTTCTTCGTGCTTTACCATGACTTCATATATAGACGGAGACCATCGAGCATGAATAGTAAGGAATGGTTCGATGTCGGTCAAAAGCTTCTTCAGATCTGCCCAAGCGGTAGTGCGATGGTCCTCCCAAGTGAGACGGACACCCAGAAGGTCCAGGTTTTCTGAACGATCTCGAAGGAGGTGTAGGAGCTTGTCAAGTTCATAAATGGTTGTAAGAGTGAGCTCGATGAGATCGGTGTCCTCGGGAGAGAGATGGCGTTGAGTGGCAGCTGCAACATGTCAGCAAGTGAGAAGCGAAGAAAGGCAAGTATATACCTTTTGTGAACTTCCTGAGCTTCTTGAGCTCACCGGAGTCAAAAATCTCGGTTTCCTTCTCAATCCTGTCATGTTCCGCCAACCATTCTTGGAGCTGTTCGCGAGAAGGTAGACCAGGTACGCTTGCACCATCGGCAGAAGTGCGGACGGCGTCGGCGCCAGCGAAGACTTCGATGGGGGGCAACTGCTCGAGAAACTGGGAGATGGTGTGAGAAGGGAGGAGCGAGTAGGCCGAAGTGAGAACCTACTTTGATTTTCTCCTCTATCCACGCTTTGCGTTCACTGAATGCTTGAAGTTCGATGACTTCGTGAGACTCTAAGGTTTCTTTCTCTGTATTGTTGGATTCCGCAGGGTGCTGTGGAGCATCGCTTGATTCAGCGCCAGCGAAGGCGAGTTCTGCCGTAGGCAGCGAGGAACTCGAGGCCATATCAGGGGACTGATGTCAAGAAGTCGGACGAGTGACGTTTGTATAATGTGCGGGTCGATCAGCCAAAGAAATTGAGCATCTCCCGCTCGGACGGTCGCTGACCCGAATATCAATATCTAACCAGCTCGTGGTTGCCGCTGCTGTCGTCGCTGTCGCTGTCGACGTGCGGTCCTGAGAGTACTTGAGGTCCAACGTGCGACCGGCGTGTCTGTGTCCGTGGAAGCCGAGCATTACATAAGCATTCCAACCGTAACGCGCTGAATTGTTAACTACCCGGTGCACTTCTTTCTACCTTGAAGTGCGCTTCAGGAACAACTTGTAACTACTTACATATCCCGATCGAAATCTCCAGTTCCTTTGAGCAGAGACTTCGTTCAGACGGGCACTATCAAACTAATCGTTATCAAGGTCTCAAATATTGCAAGACTCTGGTTGACTGGGTCATCATTAATCTCATGTCTCCGAGTTTTGGACCTTCGACTCTTTCGACAAGCGACTCGGATGATGGCGAAGACTTTGTCGGTATACCTGCCCCAGGCCCAGAGTCCCAGCCATCTTTTGTTGCTTTCTCAGTTTCCGTGGGACAGACACTGTGCTTTTTAGCAGCACATTATTCCAGCACAGATCCTGAGAGAAGAGGGACTAGTACTGAAAATAACGTTCACTGGCCGGTGGCCCAATATTGCCACTGGTGCCATCGGGCGCGGGAGGCTGTGTGATCGGACCCAGTAACTGGGTGGGCGCTCCCGAGTTCTCAGTGGCCTCGAGGGTCAAGTCACCGTTTCAACTTTGCCTGCAATGTCGGAGGAGACACCGTCGAAGGACAATCTTCTTCTCAGACGCCCAGCGATCACCACCGTCGTTCTTCTCTCTGCCCTTCTTGTTCCCATCGTTGCCATCCCCTATGCTCTCACCCACAGGCGCATTTCGCGTCTTGCGCAGCAGGTCGATCACCTCGCCGATGCCAATGCTAAGCTCCAGGACACCATCTCCAAGACTGTACACGATATCGCCCTGAGGCAGGCGGAGCTGAATCGTGCCATAGTACCCATTCTAGAGAAGTCCAAGAACGAAATATCCCTCTTACGCCAAGACATATCGCACACCCAAGCCCAGCTGAATTCATCATTTCAGTCTTCCACGCGTGCCGAGTTTCACACCCTCTTGGAAGAGGGCAAGCTGACGAGGCAAGCCGTGCCTGCCAACATATTCGTTGTGCATCCAATATTCGCCGCTTATACTTGCTTCCGTCAGAGACCGTCTTGATCTATTTCCTCGGCTTGGCTTATCGCTAGCCGATGTCGCAGCGTTCATGCACGAAGTGGAGCTCCACCAGGGTGTCCCCTCGTCGGCCATTCACGATCATGGTATTGAAAGGTTGCGTGCCTTAGCTCTCAAGCTACAGACCTCACCTATCCCCCCATAACGTAGGTTGACTTATCAAGTCTTCAGGACACTTCTCATTCAGGTGTAGTCTTGATTCTCCGGACACTGGGTCCATGTACTTTTCCACAGATAGCGTTTATGGGCGCCGAGGAATATGAATCTAGTCGAAGTGAGTATTGCAGCAGTACATACTGTAGAATATGGTCACTTAGATGTATCGAAGACGGTCGAGATAACTAAACAAGTAAAACTGACACAGTAAGTATCGCACTAAGAAAACCTACAAGCACCGCTTCACTGCTACCTATTCATACAGTTGGCGTAGACTCAGATACAACACAGTTAATCGTACAAGCGCATAACATTCATGTAGAGAGCCAAAGCTTGTACCACTTTCGTTTTTTCTTGGGAGGTGGGGGAGGCATCGGTTCGGGTGGTAGCGGCAATCTAGGCATGTTATTAGAATCAATTCGTTTCCTCGCTTGTGCACATACTCATCTACAAGTACCGGATATTCCTTGCGCAAAGAGGCCATTGCTTGGGTAATTTGAGCTTGATAGGCTAGACGAATATTATTAGGAATAGGCAACTTCCGCCTCCAAATTGCAATGCTATTTCCAGAAGGTGATGGGAGGAAAACAAAGACTATGATATGCATAGCGGGGTTGTAGTAACCAACGGACTCTTGCAAGATCCGATCCATGGTTAGCTGAATTTGATTCCAGGTAAGCCAATCAAACGCAGGCACGCCGGGAGAATGAACGGGTCGGTAAGCAGCATTGATAACCAAGGCACCTCGTTCTCTTGTCTGTAAATACTTTTGTAGCTGCGGAAGCGTCAGAAATGTCCAGTATAGGAGAATAGGCCAGCTCACGCCAAAGGACGCAATCCCGAAAGACATGGAATTTATCCAACTTAAAATGGACGAAACTCGTTCGTCCTTCTCCGAGGAGAACAACCAATGAAAGCGGTCCGAAGCCTTTCGTTGCTTGCCGTAAAAGGCTCGTTGCACACCCTTCAGTGCTTCACCTCCCGACTCGACAAAGTGGAAATCTGATATACGCTGCATCGCTGCGCGACCTGGCTCACTCTCCGTGGATGGTGTAGTGCCCGTATACGCGTACGAGAGAGTCTTTGACATTGGGATTGCTGAAAGTCCAAGCTTGTTCTGCGGCAAAGCGTTGACGGTTATGTTTTCGACAACAGCTGAGGGGGCAATGGAAGGAGCAGAAGAGGGGAGCAT
The DNA here is from genome assembly GCA_038092235.1 of Leccinum boreale. Taxonomy (NCBI): domain Eukaryota; kingdom Fungi; phylum Basidiomycota; class Agaricomycetes; order Boletales; family Boletaceae; genus Leccinum; species Leccinum boreale. The sequence goes on from JBBPPX010000122.1 coordinate 63,378, forward strand.
AGACGCACGCATTGCACTGCGGGAGAAATGAACTTTGCGACCCCATGCGTCATGTGTCGCGTCATGCTGTTCCTCTTCGTCCTGTCCGTCGCTCCATCCGTCACCAAGTCCCCATACATCATGTACCTCTTCCTCTTGCCACGCATCAGCCTTTCTCTGGTGTGTCCTTTGGTCTTGCGCATGTGATTTACTCTTCTTGTTCTTGCTTCCGTGCCTATGCAGCTGTTGTTGTTGTTGTTGTTGCTGCTGCTGTGGATAGGGAGGGTGGGGATCGTGCGGTTGTCGATTCCCATGCTGACTCGGTAATGGGTGCTTTTGCCAGTTGTTGGCAGGAGGAGGATGAAACGATGCCCCGGCGTTCGGAGGCATAGGATACGGCTGTTGGTTCTGTTGCGAATTGTTAAGCAATTCACTCAGAAGTTGCTGCTGGGATAGAACTGGTTTGTTCCCGTTCCCAGCGGAGCTCGAGGAGGGTGGAGTGGCGGGATCAAAAGTTACCTTGGGTAGTCTTTGGGCTTCCTCGCCCCAGCTTTGCCATCCGCCGGTTGGTGCATGCGACGTTGCTTTGGGATGAGCGGAATGCGCAGATACGGCGTGCGTCCATGTCGCAGAATGAGGTTGGTGACCCCATCCGCCATTCGCACTACCCCAGCTGTCATCCGCCCCCCACTCATCATCTTCGGGGTCATCCTGGTCACCCCACGAGTCGTCGTTTCCTCCCCACCCATTATTTTGAGGAATCCAGGCGTCTCGGGGTTGTTGGGGTTTTGCGTGACCCCAGTTAGTTGCTGGAGTCTTGTGAGCGGCTGCCATGTTGGCACCGCGAACCATCGAGTTCTGCTGGGTTGCCAATGGAAGATGGGGTTGTTGTTGAGGGTAGTGCGATGTTGGGCGATCTTTTCTTCCACCGGATTGTTTCCGCGGAGGTTGAGGAGATGGTGGAGGCAAATGTGTTTGAGTTACGCTCGGCCCCCAGCCTGAGTCACCTATATCTTGATTGCTATTTTCGGGTGCCATATCAGCCGCCCAGTCACCAGCTGCGTCACCGACGTCCTGCCATGACTCCTCCTCTACACCTTCTAAAGGGCCGCCTGAGTGGAGATGTGATGTGCTATTATCAGTTTCGGAAGGATCTCGCGCACGATGATAAATGAGATTCACCCAGGGGGTGGCCGAACTCTTCTTGTTCCTCGATCGTGTCGACGGCTGCCAGTGGGTATGGGATATGATGTGCAGCAGGCGGCGATGAAAGAAGGGGTGGAGGTGGAGGGGAGGGCGGGGGAGGTGGAGGGGCACCAGGAGGGACCGCCAAGGTAGGAGCTTTTTGCTTGCCTTTCTTTGTAATGTTACTATTCTTCCCCATTCTCTGTGCACGATTCGCGATTGCTAGACTCGTGAGCGATGACGCATACAACACGCGAGGTAAATGAAAGCCTCAAGGTGACCGTGATTTCAATGAAAAGAACGTGCGGGCGCCGTACGCAACGCTCAGCGGTTGGCTTACGAAGGCGCTGCGGTGGCGACGCTTGCTGGCAGGTCCCCACGAGAGCGATGCGATGCGAAGATGGATCGACGGTGAAAGGGTGGGTATATCTTCGCTTCAGACGAATCTTCCAACAGGAGGAAAGGCGGAAGAAAGGAACTCCTTCAGGACACGAAGACACGAGGCTTTCATTTACCAAAGTACCGGTAAACCATAACCCTATTTCGAGGTTCCACAACTGCTCTTTATATCCTCTTCACTACCTCTTTCACAATCTCGCTGGTACTGCTCGTCCCACCAAGGTCAGGCGTCAAGTATCTACCTTCCCTGATTACTTGGTCTACCGCGTTCTCAATGCGAGTTGCACCATCCCCATAGCCAAGTTGACGAAGCATGAGTGCGGCAGAACGAATAGCAGCCAGCGGATTCGCAATATCTTTCCCGGCAATGTCCGGAGCGGATCCGTGGACGCTGGTGTGACTGATAAGATTCCGTCTATCATCTGCCACGTTTACAACTCACGGTTCGCCCATAACGAAGCTATCCCCTGCGTTGACCGAAGGCACGAGGCCAAGAGAACCAACCAGTGCAGCTGCGGCGTCCCTGCAATGTGGATGAAGACGAAGGAGACCCCCATGGCAGGTCACTCACGAAATAATATCGCCATAAAGATTGGGCGCAACCATCACATCGTAGATGCTGATTGGAGTGTTCTCAACCAAGCTTGGAAAAGGGGGCCTTAAAGTACTTACTGTGGTTCCCGGAATAGTCTGTGGACTGTCAGTGATAATCAGGTAAGACAGGACTGAGCGAACCTATATACGGCACTGTCGACGAGTTGTTCCGCAATTATGACACTATCATATTTCCCGTTCATGGGAACACTACGGACTGTTTCACGGAAAAGGCCGTCTGTAATGGATAGCACATTAGATTTGTGAATAATTGTGACATGCTGACGCAGGATCATTCAGTTCAATCTAACACATGCTAGGCTGCACGGACCTTGCGGGGTCGAGTCAAGGCGATTCTGAACGCCATTTCTCCTATACGGCGTGACGCGTGCTCCGTGATCAGGCGTGTTGCTCGGGCTTCTATTCCTTTTTCCCCGGTGGTCTGCGTTTCTTCTTTGATATACTGGCTCACTCCATGTGAACTTGAGAATGTTTGAAATGACGCTAGACTCACAAGACACTCGGTGTTTTCCCGAACGACCACGAGATCGACTGCTGGCTGCTCGTTTGGTGTGGGTGCTACCTGTCAATGTGGTGTAAAATTTCTCGCATTCAATAACAAGTGTCAGGTGTACTCACAGAGGACACAGGCCTGATATTGGCATACAGGTCCATTTTCTTGCGCAAGGCTACGATAGGCGATGAATAGCCGAAAACTTTGCGCGAGGGCGAGCTGGCACGTTGGGCATTTGTACGCTCGTACAGAAAGTCAGGAATGCGACATACCTGACAGCCCCAAATAAAGCGCAGTCGCACTCATTTTTCAACACCTCGACCGTTTCGTCCGGTAGGGCTGTGCCTGTTCTCTGAAAGCACTCAAAGCCAGCGAGAAGGTCGACAAATTCAGTCTTGGGTATCGATGATCCAAGAGCTTGAATTGCAGCTTTTGCGCCCTTGACAGAGGTGAGGACATGACAAGGTGCGACAAAAAAGTGGACATACTGGAAGGACTTCCCGACCAATCCCGTCAGCGGGAATCATACCAATCTTGAGAGAATTCCTGGCAATTGTAGCCATGGAACGGAATGATGCCATTATACGCCGTGAACTTTTGTGTAGGAACGAGTCGAAGGTGTTTCTCGGACCAGGTCCATGATCGGATCACATTCGGCTCATACGCGGTCACGTGCTCTTGTACTAATGTACTAATTCTGCTATTGAGCGTGGGAAGATCGGTTTGCCATGAGACTGACTTATCCGCTCGTGTCCGAGTCTTGCTTGTCCGACGCCGCGCTCGCGTTCAAGATCGCCCGCCATACACCATGTTCAAATTGTGATTGTCTCGGACTTCGGCCCCCGCCCGACATCCAAGTCGTACTCGCCGACGACGAGGGCCTGAAATCCTCCTTCGGAGCATTGGATCAGTATGGATCCGACGAAGACGACGAACCCGCACACCTGTGCACTTGCATATGTGGACACGAAGTACTGGACCATGGCGCGGACGAGAACGCGATAGGGAGAGACGAGTTTTCCCGCAGAGGTCGTCTGGCTATTCGCCTCGACGAAATGCTTCAGGCAAGCTTTCACACTGATCCAATGCTCCAGTTCTAAACTCATTTCTCGTCTCAGGTTCGGAAATCATGCTACCTTGATGCCCAGTATGGTCGTTATTAACGGACAGACGCTTGCTATTCACAGGAAGTCGACCAGCTGCTCAATTTTGACTACGCGGACGACAATATCTTATCCTTGAGGCAACAGATGACGCTACCCGTATCGCTCATCTCCATGCATTCTCCATCAATTGGTAAGGCGTGTTTGGCTATGCACCGCCATTGATGGTAACTCGTAATTTCCCACAGAGCACTCATCGCCACGAGAGAGAGCGCACTCGCCAGGATCCTCTGTGCTGAGCGACGGTGACGAACCACCCACAAAAAGACGTCGGCTATCTCTGTCGTCACTTAGCGATGCGGACGAAGAAGTGGACGACGAGGACGATAAGCCTCTTGCCGCCCAGGTGTCCCAACCGCAGCCACCAGACACGCCAGCGCGAAAATCGAACCAGAGAACGGGAAAGAAGACCTCAAGTATGAAGTCCAAGTCGCAGACGGCCCCGACGTCCAGCATGCAGCCTGACATGAATGGCATAAACGGACGTATTTCGGATCCAAAGGTGAAAGTGGAAGACAAGATGGACGAATCTCAGTTGAACAGGCTCGCTACGGGTGTCACCATCGACGCAGGTCCATCATCTGTCACTCATGTAAGTGATGTTCCCCCCGTCGTCCATGCCCGCAATGTAATCAACTCGTTTCCCAGCCTCCTCTGAAAGCGGAGAAGGCAGCGTTTGTTGAGCTCCGTAAAGGCATCATCCAGGTTACAGCAGTGGAGAACGACGGGATGCCACGTTCGTTGGTGATTCTCACTGGTCTGAAAACGCTTTTCCGGACACAGTTGCCGATGATGCCTCGGGAATACATTGCTCGCCTGGTGTATGATAAAAACTCCAAGTCGCTTGCCATCATCAAACGAGGATTCAAGGTGGTCGGAGGAATCTGTTATCGCCCGTTCCCCCATCGCGACTTTGCAGAGATCGTTTTCTTTGCCACGGCTTCCGTCGATCAAGTCAAGGTATGCTTCATTTCGTCCTTGCGTCGGTAGCTCAAGTGTGCCCTAGGGCTACGGAGGGATGCTCATGGACCATTTCAAAGCGCACATCCGCAAGACATATTCCAACGTGATGCATTTCCTTACTTACGCAGACAACTTTGCCGTGATCTTCTTCAAGAAACAAGGGTTTTCAAAGGACATCACCCTGCCTCGGTCCGTATGGGCAGGGTATATCAAGGACTACGAAGGTGGCACGATCATGCAGTGTACCATGTTGCGCAAAGTCGATTATCTCAACAAGGCGAACATCATTACACAGCAAAGAGAAGCGATCATTGCAAAGATTAGAGAGAAGTCAAAGTCGCACATCGTATACCAGGGTCTAGACCAGTTTCAGGAAGGTCGACCCGAGGGCGTCTTCGTGGACCCCAAAGATGTCCCAGGGTTGCGTACGTAGTTTTTTTTTGAATGACCAAGGAGATATAGGTAGACTCATCGTCTTTGCGACGCCCCAGAGGAGAGTGGGTGGACGCCTGGGATGACCACTCAGTGAGGCCGACCGTTTCGACTTGCGGAGCCCTGCCCGTGCTGATCACGCGGGTCCCAATCTATCAGTTATCGCTCGACGCCTCAGAGTGCCGAGCATAATTTCATGCATCGACTACTTGGAGATCTGAAAGCTCAGCCGAACGCATGGCCGTTCTTGCTTCCTGTCAACGGGGAGGAGGTGGCCGATTACTACGAGGTCATCAAGCGACCCATGGGTCAGTACTTCAGTCCTCGTCCAACCCCCAATTTGCGAGTTCTGACCACGCTTTTTGCAGACCTGAGCACGATGGAACACAAGCTGAATACGAACCAATACGCGAACTTGAAGACGTTTTTGGACGACGCGCAGCTGGTATTCGACAACTGCCGGGTCTACAATCCGGAGGGGTCGATCTACGTGAAGCAGGCGGGCAAGTTGGAAAAGGTCATGAAGGAACTTGTCGCGGAGTATACGAAGAAGATTGGGTAGTGGACTCGTCGACCCCGAGTGTATGTTTAATAAGTACTCGGCTTCGCCCCTGCCGAGTTTGCTGATCATAATATGTACGTGGACGTGTACTCGCTCGTCGATGCCGCGGGCGGCCTCGAGACCATCCTAATCAGTGTATCCATGAGAGTGACGTCCAAATGTGTTGTGACTGGAAATATAAGCCAAGCGGTGAGACACCAGAGCGTGTATCCGACGAAGACGCGGTAAAGAAGCACATAGAACGAAGTATGTTATGATTCTTGTGAATCTTGTCCGCCTGCGACCGGATCGCATTCGGCTGATGATACGCGGTCACGTGATCTTGGAGTAATACTTCACGACCAATTCACGACCGTCAACTTCGTTTCCAGGTTCGCGATGGCAGTCACTCCAGAAAGCGCGGTGGTGGCCAAGAGAAACCACGAGTGCGTGTTGGTGAACACCACCAACGTTCTTCCACAAACACATGGCCATTCTTTCCCGGCACCACCGCAGGATGTCCCTGCAAAGCGGAGACCGCCAACTCCAGACGAATTGCCTGCAAAACGATCGCGTCTAGCGTGTTCAAAAAGTGAGGCCGACGATAGAGAGGGATTCTCCATCATCAAAGGTCGTCGCGCAATGTTTGGTCTGCTGCAGGCATCATCCTGGCGCCCGCCATCCAGCTGTCCACGGATCATATGTACGCGTCTCCTCGCTGGTTCGTGATACATTGCTCATGCTTTACCTTGGTCTGTGCAAAGTGCCTTCGCGCCTTGTACTTCGGTCCTTTGTATCCTCACAAAGGTTTGACGCGTTCCGATGCTCCTCCCTTGCCGATCATAATTTCGTGTCGCCACCCTATGCTTGCGCGTACTCTTACGGTAGACAATCCCGTGTCTGATACGAAATTTTGCTCATGTTTTCGAATAGGTGCCAAGGGTCGTGGCACTCCCCTTATCGCCGTAAGTACCGAAGAAGGCTCTGTCACGATCTTTGACACGTCCAGACGGCGCGATTGGGATTTTGGTAGGTATGCTCACCATTTACCCCTTGCCTAGTTTTAATATCGTTCACAGAACCTCAGCGAACTGCCTTTCAACCTCATGATAATGGCATCTTCGATGTGAAATGGAGTTTAGATGATTCCAAGCTTGCGACAGCATCTGGGGACAAGAGCACGCGAATTTGCTCCGTCGAAACGCAGGACGTATTACAACTGCTTATGACTCACACTGGCTCTGTAAAGTGCATTGCATGGGATCCATCTCATCGCGACATCCTCAGCACGGGCAGTCGAGATGGGCAAATATGTGTTTGGGACCTACGAGTGGCGAGTAGCCGTGCAAACAATAGGGTGGCCATCCCAGTGCTGCAGCCAGCCATGACCATACATGGCGCACATGGTCAAGTGAAATCGACAGGTGGGCGCAAGAAAGTAACTCCACTTCCACGGAGTGTCACAAGTCTCCTTTATTCCGACGCGCAATCTCATGCTCTAATTAGTAGCGGATCATTTGATGGGTAAGTTACAACTACTGATGATGATTCGCTGTGCTTACGGGGCTCTTAGCATTCTGAATCTATGGGACCTCCGTCTGCCGGTACCAGATGACTCTAAAAAACAGATAATCACGCCATGCACGTCATCCCCCAGTGACGCGACAATGATGAATGGATCGTGTCGCCCACGTGGAATCTCTAGCTTATGTGGTGGATCTGGATCAACCTCTGGTCTCCTCTTTGCACTCGGAGCTGATTCTCGGCTATACACTTACTCGTCCCCTTCTTTAATACCAATGAATGCAGAGACGCACCCAAATCTTAGGACCTCCTTCTATGTTCGACTTGCCATATCACCTTGTGGAAGGTGGCTTGCCAGCGGGTGCTCCGGCAAGGGCGGCAGTTCATTCCTATTCGACATCAGCAACGCCGCGCGCCAGTCCAGGCAATCGTTGACCGCCCCGGTAGAACTTCGTGGACAGACAGGAGAGGTCGGAGCCGTGGATTGGGCAAATGAAATGCTGGCCACCTGCGCTGACGACGGTACCGTGCGGGTCTGGAGACCCGACCAGGACATCTACCAAGAGTGTCTGGAGGACCCCGATGCGGAGAAGTGGAATTGGAGTTGGTCACAGGATGCGTAGTTTTTGCTAGAGGTGATTCTGTATAGTGTGTTTTTACGTTGAGCTTTTACAGTACCCTCGGGTCCGTAATAAAGTCCGCCTTCAAGTAATCGGAGAGACAGGAGTTGAATGGTGTCATACTACATCATGTGCTGTTTGTATCGTCATCCTCCACCGGTGCACCCCTGAGGCCTGATCGACGATCTGTAGGCTGGGGTGATAAAGGCCAACTGTGCTCCATCATACTGCCTCGAATCATATCCTTCTCCATCATCTTTGACAGGCTCGCTGCTAGTAATGCCAGAAGACACCTTCAAGTCGTTTGCTATACTCGGGGCGGGTATAATTGGTGCGCCTTTGGCTAAGGTACGTTACTTCCCCTAAGAACTGGTCGGTACATCACCCTAACCCAATGTAATAAGTCGTTGGTAGAGAACGAGGCCTCGGTCGTCGTATTCTCCCGCCCCTCTTCCAAGCATAGGAAGCTACTCGAGGGCATTACTCGCGTGGAAATCGATTTCACGGACGTGCCAGCCCTGACTAAAGAACTTCGATCGCACAACTGCGAAGTGGTCATTTCAGCAATTGACCATGATCACCTTGATGTGCAAGCAGGTACTCTCGAAGCCGCGAAGGAGGCCGGCGCAAAGTTGTACGTTCCGTCTGAATATGGAATCCCGTCCGAGGGGCAGGACGGTATCTTGGGCAAAAAGAGCGAGTTCGTTGGTGCGTGGGGTCTTGAATGATGCTCGAATCACATACTCAGTACGCCCCAGACCAACTCAAAGCAGCTGGGATGCCGTATCTACGCCTTTACGTGCGGCAGAATTTCCTGTTTTTCCCCTGTTCGAGGTGTCGGCTGAACGGGCATTAGTCGGGATACCTTGCGGATTTCATCCCGTTTTACTTGGGGATTGATTGGAACAAAGAAATCATCTTGACCGGAGAAGGGAAGACACCCGTGTCGTGGACTTCACTTGATGACGTGACAGGTGCCCATGTTCCCTGTGCCAAAAATCAACGCTCTGAAAGTCTTGCAGGTTATCTGGCCTACGTACTTAGTACGCATCTCCCCAAGAAAGAGTTGAATAACCGTACCCTTCGCATTGAGGGTCAGCGTTCCAACTTCCTTGAGATTGCACAGTATTACGGGGAGTCGGTCAAGGTTGTGCACTCGCAACAATTTCCGGAAGAGATCGACAATCGACAACTCCGAGAGTACTTGCAGGCGAAGGCGGAGGCAGGAGCGGCCACAGCATCCTATAACATCAAGACTAGGAAGGATGACCACAAACTTGACAACGATCTGTGGCCTGGCCACCATTGGCTCACTGTGCGCAAGACTCTGGGTTTGTAGGAAGACGAAAGACTGGTTGCAGCTGAAAGTGAAGGTGTTCTTCCACCTTGAGAAAGGTGCATGACAGTAGCAATGTAAAAAATATGTTTTGTAGTTCCAACCGTTAGGCATATGTAGTACTCAGCCTTTGACTCGTTACGGTTTGCGTGACTGTGCCAGGAGTGTGAGGACGACGGCGAGAGTCGCGAGACATAGTGAGGTGCGCGTCGGGTGGGTGCAGGGCAGGCAGTGTGTACTGTACGACGTGCGTGCACATCGGGAGGGCGATGACGGGGATGAGGGCGCACGAGTGCATCAGTGCATCAGTGCACATCGGGCACTGATCGGGAAATGCACGTCTGGAAGGTGAGGGCGGCATGCCGGCGCATCATGAGGAACGGTTGAAACACCATGATCGAAGCGCAGACGAGATTCAGGAAGTCATAGGACCCGGTGGCCCTTGGCGTCGTCACTACTATCCATCGCATACCCGCACCCGCATCTCACCCACTGCATCGCCGCTACCTTCGTCAGCGTGCACTGGCGGGAGCGACCACTCAGGCTGCCGGTGGTGCATGTGCAGTCGTTCATGCACACGACCCGGCCCTCGTAAATAATTCTATTGTATCCACCCCACTGGCACTCGTTGGCGTCGAATACGAGTCGTCACAGACGACCTACATACCGCCGTTTAATTGCCCCTACACCCGTGCACTGACCTCCTTTCGACCTTTGCCAAAATTCCCCCCCTCGAGACACTGCCACCCATCGCCGCCATCCAAAATAAATGGCCTGAGTTCGAAAGTAAGTTTTTGCGATCTGATTGGTCGAAATCGGTCGACCGATTTACCTCCTCGCATGGCGGTGCTGCCATAAGCATTATAGACTGGTAAGTAACCGGTCACGTCCAAACAGAGGCAATGCTGAGCGCTGCCAAGGCCTTGAGGGCTCAGAATTGCCTCTTTTGGACGTGACCGGTTACCAGTCTTATAAGCACTAAGCTGAATTTAGAACTTGGTGTAAGCTGACACACCAAAAATGAGGGCGGCGTAGGAACGGTCATCAAAGCGAAGACGAGAATTCAGGAAGTTGGAGGACCTTGCGGGGTAAGCATTATAGACTAGTGACCGGTCATGTCCAAAAGAGGCAATGCTGAGCGCTGAGGGCTACAATGTGTCGCCTCAGCGCTCAGCATTGCCTCTTTTGGACGTGACTGTTCACCAATTAAGCTGAATTTGCAACTTGGTGCAAACTTGGTGTACCAAAAAAGGTCTCAAAGACCTATTATCGATGTAGGGCGAGATGGTCTGTGCGACGGGGACCTCTTATAAAAAGTAGGGTGCGGCAGAGGCTTCACTCAGCTCCTCTTCTACCTTCGATCAGGTTAGCATCCGGGCCTTTCTCTCCAAGCGCATCCTCCTCTCGTATAAGCTTCAACTCACTTCACTTTCTTTTGCTCTTTTAGAAGCTACACGATCCCAACAACCCCACCAATCATAATGCATTTCAACGTCGCCTTCATCGTCACCGCTCTCCTTGTTTCCGCCGCACCGGCGATGGCAGTCACACTCACCTTCTTCACCGGTGCGGACTGCACTGGCGCGGTCATCGGCACCAACACAAATTCCGCTGCTGGAGATTGTATCTACCTCACAAACAGTGGCTCGGCGAAGTCGATCAGGTATTCTGGTGTCCCCAATTCCATCAGTTTCTACGAGTCTGGCGGTGCACACGATATTTGTACCAATGGTGCGACCTTCACGCTTGGTGGTGGGTCTGGATGTGCAAATGGGCCTACCGGGTAAGCTGTCTGAGTGAACATTGATTGAGATTGATGAAGTGGTGAACTAATGATGTCTCGACTGTAGATTCAACTTGGAGAGCGCCAGTTGGCGTTGAATCTCTGGTGCTAGCAGCCAAAAAGATAGCTGTCGCTTCCATAAGTCTTGATATGTAAACACTCTCGAAAGGGTTGTCAAGGTCAAATATTTATATTAACCGTGAATGTGGAAAATCTACCATGGATTGTAGCCTCAGAAGTATCCCAGCACTGCGGGACTCCGAAGTATTCACTCGAACGCCATCGGAGGAGCGCCGGGTGGCCCCGTCAGCCTAAGTATGCACTCACTAATTTTCTTTATCA
>JBBPPX010000123.1:0-74609 GCA_038092235.1 Leccinum boreale
CAGAACAAAGAGTAGGAGTTCCAGTCCTCGAAGAGGTTCCAGACAGACTTGGACTTTGTGTCTTAGAGACGGCAATGTCTGAGTTGTCTTCCCTATGTCCCCATTTCTTTGTCAAGTACTCTCTCCTGAGTAATCATCTCCAAGATTGTCCTCCCATATTTTTCATCTCCCAAAGTGTTCGTCGATCCTCTTTAGTAGAGTCCCTTTCATAGTGTCCTGAAAACCATTCTTTAGAATGTCTATGATAGTAATGTGTTTCTCCAGAATATAGTATACACTCTAGACGTTCCAGATGCGCAAAGAAAGTCTCCTCAAAGTAATGAGGGTTTGGCATGGTATCGTCATAGAGTAATCCTTGTTGTAAAATTATATCTAGGCTTTCATGAGAATAATAAGGAATGATTACAGTATCTTTGTCTAGAGCACATGCGACAAACAAAGAAACATCTCCTTCGAAGTAGTTGGAGATGTAAGGGAAGTCTAAATTGTATGGAAGAGAAAAATGGGCGAATAGAGTGGAAGAGAAAAGATGGTCCATGGCACGTACAAAAACCTTGTTCTTTTGAACTTAGTTGTAAGTCTTTCCCGATCTGAGTCATCCAGATCCTTGTGCAAGGCCTCGATATATTGCTTGAAGTTCAACATGATTGTCTACTTCAGCTGTGCCAATGAAAACACACCCGCCTGAACTAATGTTTCTGTGTGATCACAGTGCCGGTAAAGTGCTTCCATGTCGAGCTCTTTCCTCGATGACATGCATCTATTTACCCATTAGTAGAATCACAAAACTTGAATACATTTAATGCAAACTCACTTTGGGCACCAACCACGAACAATGCACGTTAATAAGACCTGTTCTTCGTAGTCAGCTATGTAGGGCCCCAAACCATATATAACTCTTCTGAAATGACCATCCCCAAAGTGCAAGACCTCGGGGGTAGTCATTCCTGGCTTCAGTGACTGCAGAATCGCCACCAACAAGGAGTGATAGAGTTGGTGATGAAACATTTGGAATTCACTCATCTTTGCCTGCATTTTTGTTGCTGGAAATTGGCGATAAATGAGAACCTAGGTATAAAAATATATGTACTTACTCTTCAGCATGGCCAAAAAGCCTATTAGTACCAGCGTGTTCTTGTGCGCATGACGGAGCCTGTTGGAAACGTTACCGATTGACATGTAAAGCAGGTCAAAATTGTTCTGTCCGGTAGCGACAGAGACTGTTGTCTTGTCACTCCCGAGGATAATGGGCATGAATACGGAGCCATGGGTGTGAGCATCTCGTGAGATAATGTCCTGCACGTAGTACTTGAGATACAATGAGCTTTTCAAATAGAAATGATAACACATACTGCTTGATTCCATGCCCAGTCTCCTGACATGAAATCGCACCAATGCCGCTCATTGGTGTCTGTAACATACTCACGATATGGACTGTAGTCGAGTTCAGCAGCAAAGTCAGGATTTGCAACTAAGCTGTGCACGACTTCATGCGGGTTGCAATAATAGATTTCATATGGGTCGTCCATCCATGGAGGTACATCAGAAGGGGGGCGGGCACCAGTATACCTGACTGTAAAATTCCTCCACTTGATGTCGCCTAATTTGATGTTGTCGATAGTTTTGTACATATCGTCATGGCTATTGTACAAGGGATTTGCGCCAGAGTGAAGCAAAGACGCCGCCCATATGTCCAGGATTGAGTCTATTTGAGCAGCTGGCATTTGTGAGCACAAATACAGAAAGTTGGCGAGTTCAAACTCGAGCCGACTGTGAAAAGGATCCCAGTTACCTTTTCATTTCAGGGGAGCCTCAGACGGCAGGGTACCAGGAGGAAGGAAATTGCCTTCCTCGTCGCAGGGACGCCCTATGTTATGTCTGATGAGACAAATATGACCAGGACTGCATAACTGATGTACCATTGAGAAGTGGGTGGTAGTTTCAAAACAGTCGGTCGTTTTGACCAACAAAAACATTGTGTTCGTCTTGCACCAGTGAGGAAGAGCACACAGCAGAGGAATTGGGCTGAGGCAAAGGAGGGTCAGAGTTCCCAAAGTCTTGATCCAGCACCAGCTCATATGGACTCAGGGAGTGAGGGAGGACCGGATGGATGGCGTTGGTATGCTGCGTTAAGCCGGACTTGTTTTTGAACCACCATGGGCACTTCAAACATGCATAGTGTGTGTGGTTCATCTGAGGGGAAGTTGGAGGCATAGGTGAAGCAGAGTAATATTTAGCTTGAATACGGCAGAGTGTACAATGTCCCAAACAAACCCTCGGCAACACTTTAACCTTTCTTGCACTACTTGCAATTTTCCACCTCAACTACTCAGATGTCCACAACAACCCCTGTACCAACCTCCACACGGAGGACACATCCATTGAATGTCGACAAGCACCTGGGCTTACCGGATGCACCAAAGAAGAAACGCACCCCGACCGAGAAATGAGTTGACGACCAATGGCTTGTAGACGCCCATGCTGCAAAAGACGCAGCCATGGAGCGGGCCATTGAACAGGTTGGGGACATGGAGAATAGTATGGTGACTGACCAAGCTGCAGCCATTGCACCCACGAAGCCTGTGCGTCCAAAGCTGAGGCAATACAGAGGCAAAGGTAACAAAGGTGAGTACAATGAGTCACTTTACGAGTTACACACATACCAAGTCCTCACGTACCAGGTGCTATGGCTCAGGACGTCGCCGAGGAAGCTGAAGACTCCATGGATGTTGATGAAGGTGTCACGGTCAACACTACTACTGCCCATCGTCCGGTTAAGCCAAGCCTAATTAGTCAGCATTTACGTGAACGTGTTGATAGAGTTCCCGAGCTGAAGGGGAGGACATCTGAGTCTTCTTCTCGGAGTAATCAAAACGACAGCGCAGCACGTGCATCTGAGAAAATGAGTACTAACGAGTCCAAGGTACATGAAATGTCTGTTCTTACCTCACTGTTCATTTCGTTACCATGCTGCTACTGACTGAAGCTACGCTATTTCTCAGTCGGGATATGAGGGGGGAAACTATTTTTATTTTCTTTGTAAGCCAAATTAAGCCTCCCTTCCTGGGGAGCACACTCTTTCAAGATCGTGGCTTCAGTGATGTCATCTGGTAGGATACTACTTGAGATGACGGAGAATCAAGAGAAACATCACTATCTAATACATTAAAACCATTAAAAGAAAACAAAGAGGAATAGCGAGATTGAGAAGGTGAAACAGAATTTGTACTAGCACTATCTAGGCGTCAAGTACAGCAGTCCGAAGGTAAACTATTTTCATGTTTTTTATGAGGGGGAGGAGTTGTATTTGATATGATCTCCCTTATTCTTTTCCCTGAGTCACATTGAGATCTCGGAAATAGGCTTGTGCAGCCTCTAAGTCCATGCCTTGTATCGCTTTAACCCAGTTGGGCGATTGTGGGGTTTGTTGGTTTGTTGAAGTAGTTCCTTCTGCAGCCCACACTTGTTTAGCTTTATATGTAGAACATTCCTTTCTATGTCCACCACAAGAGAATCCACAGTCTTTACAACAAGTGGAGGGTTTTTTGCATTCCTTGGCACGATGTCCATCACCTCCACAGTTGTAACATCCCAGAGACGTCTTTCGAACATTGGTAGTAGTTACTGTTGTGTCGATGTCCATGGCATTGGGATCTCGACGTTGGAAGGAAGAGAGGGTTTCAAAGGCCTCGATTGCATTGGTGGATTTTTGGATGACGGCAATGAAGTCGTGAATTTTGGTCAGCCTTTCTCCTTGCAGGAACATGTGTTTGATAATGCCTTGTTGACTGTTCCTTTCGAGAAGAGCTATCCCCATCATAGGATCACATCTTGCTTGATTGTAAAGAGCTATCCATGTCGTTAGGAAGACCTGGGTTCGTTCTTTCAATCCTTGCTTTTTGTCCATGAGTTTACAAAGGGCTATATCTCTTTCGTTGCCAATTTGGAAATGGCCATCAAGTAATGCCTCTAGTTGAGCGGGGGAAGGCCATTCATGGTCTTCCCATCCTTGTTGCTTTTTTAGTTTGTTCCTGGCCCAAGCGCCAGCACCATTTTTGTCCTTTTCTCCTACATCGCCTATGTGGGAGAGTGCTGCCAAGCATCCTTGTTTATTGATGGTAAATGTTTCTGAATGGACCTCGATCCAGGCCATCATTTTTGTCCACCATTCGTCATAACGGCTATAGGTCCTGTTGAAATTCCCAGGATCAGGGATTATTTCAGCACACTTCTTCGAGTTCTCGGAGGACTTTTGTGAAGGTGAAAGGGCTGCGATGATGGAAAGGGTTTTGGGGGACAAGGACGATGTCTGGGGAGGGGCTTCTTCTCTTTCTTGGTCTAGGTGATCATGGGCCTTTCGGGCGCTGTTTTGTGCTTCTTTGAGCTGTTCTTGCAGCTTCTCGATTGTTTCGTAAAGTAAGTCTAGACGAGTGTCTAAGACGGCACTCGTCGATGGTTGGGGCGGCGGGTCTTCGGGAGTCGATCTCAAGCCCCTGCCTCTCATTGGGTTGAACATGGGCTGCTCTATGCCCATATCCATCAAATATCCTCCTGATCCCATCTTGTAGTTTGATTTGGAATTCTACATGACTAGCGTAGATGTAATAAAGGTCGTAGTTTTCAGCAATGAATTCGCCATTGAGGGATCTTAGGAATTGGTTTTTGAGTTCAAAGGGCCAATTACCGACTATATCAAGTTCAAAGCCTCCGATGTAATTGTCGTTTGGATTTTCTTCTTGTATGGGCAGACAAGGAATGGGAAAGATTTCTCGCACAGTGAGGGACACATTTTCAAAAGTTACCGGAATGTTGGGCGGATTTTTAGTACACATGTGTACTAAGTAGGCCAATTGAGGATGGTTTGTTCCTGTAAGTATGCTACAAAGTTTTGATTGTGTGCTTCGTGTAGTGCTACGAGTTCCTCTGGAGTAGGAAGAGTAATTGGTTCGGGGGCAGTTTTGTATTCTTCCCACCCGTTATCAGTAGGGATGAGCGTGGGTATGGGTATGCTGTGGGTGTGGGTGTGGGTTAGCATTGCCAATACCCATACCCATAACCACACCCACATGGTGGGTATTCACTTTGTAATTGACTTTACTTTGTACTTTACATTACTTTGTAATGACACCTTGTTGATTTCCTTGTTTGGCAGCCACCCGCAGCAACGGCAGAGTCATCCAACTCAACATTACAGCATCCACCCCTATACTCTTGCTCCTGGCAATCTTTTTATTATTTTTCTATCTAAATTTCCACCACAATGACCAAACAAACTATCAAACTGTCTAAAAAACTGAAGGCTACACTTGAGGACAACACCCAGTCTGGCAAGAAGCGCAAGCCTGAAAAACCTCTGCCACCTGATGCAACAGCCCATCCATCCAAGAAAACGAAGTCACAAGGGTCAGCAAGCCATCCTGACTCAGGTGACTCAGGTTCTGAAGACGAGCAACAGCCTTATGCCCCCCGAAAACATCCTAGGAGTCAGCAGGACATAACAATACCCGATGATGAGAGCGGAGCGGGTGAAACAGGTGATCTTGATGAGGGGTCCATTGACGAAATGCCTCAGGATGAACTCGGTATGTCTGAATACAAACAGTTATTAGTTATTACACACTAATGAACCTCAAGAACGCTTGAAAAAAGATTGGACTTCACCAATCTATGCTTTCTTCGAACCTACGCCGACCATTGAACATCTTGGTGATCGCCGATCACATCTCTTCAAATGCGTCTCCCACGGCTGCAAAGTTACAATCTGTTGGTACCTTGATACGAAGGATGCTCGCTCGACTGGAAATATGTGCAAGCACGCTAGAAAATGTTGGGGCGATGAAGCCGTCAACACAGCGGACAACTTGAACCTCAATGCTGGAGATGCACGTACCCAACTCATTGCCGGCATTCTAAAAAACGGGAAGATTACTACGGCGTTCGAACGAAAAAATAAGAACAAAGTGACGTACTCAAATATACCACATAGCCATGCGGAAATTAGGTGCGTTACACCCATATGGGCTTAAGCAGACCCGCAGCGCTGACGCGGCAATCTGCAGAATGGAGATTGTGAGGTGGGTAGCGGAGAATGTGCGACCATTTGTGATTGTCAACGATTGCGCGTTCCTGTCCCTTATGAAAATGGAGAGGCCGAATCACTACATACCGTCATGTTTCACCGTGGCGCGCGATGTGCGCAACGTGTTCGTGCACACGCGTGAACAGCTCGCTAAAATGCTACGAGTATGTTAATCTTCGTGCTTGAAACATAGAAGTTAGTAAAGATGGCCTACCAGGAGTACAACGGCAGGCTAAGCGTCACCACTGACGCATGGACTTAGCCGAACCATCGGGCATTTGTGGCAATCTGTATACACCTGGAGAAAAAAGGGCAGGGGCTCATGATGCCGTTGGATTTAGTTCAAGTTAGCAAGGTACGAAGGACGTTACTCACTAAATCGGATCAGTGTTTGACAGGATGCTAGTTCCACACTGGTGTGACCCTGGCCAAGACATTACATGACATCCTGGAGTCGTTTGGCGTCGCTGACAAGGTTAGAGTCACACATTCAAGGGGAATAGAATACTCACAGCGCCCAAGGTACTGTGCATCACCTGTGACAACACCGCCAACAATCTTGTCATGATATGCAAGCTTGAATTTGAGTTAGACGGGTATGACGGGGAAGCGGCACACGCATGATGTTTCTCCATACAATGAACCTGGTCGCCAAATTGTTGTTGTGTGCATTTGAAGTGTGCAAGGGGTTTCTGTTCGACGAGAGTGATGACCTGTTGTCCGCCGATGAACAGCGATTGGCCCGGGAGATCCGTGACTTGAGCCAAGTTGAGGACGAGGATGAAGAGATGCACAGCGGTGACGAGGATGGCTTGGGGAGTGACGACTCAAACGATGACAACGTTGAGGGAATGGAGGACGAGGTGGAGAGACAAACTCAAGACGAGTGAAAGGAATTACAAAAATCCATTCGGCCGGTGCAGTTAGCATTGGCCAAGGTAAGGGAATTTTTGCAACGCACCTCCTGTGACCAATATCGATCCACAGATACGCAAACTGAGCTTCAAAGTCATTAACTCCACTACCAAGTGGCGATGAATTCTTGAAAGCTTGAACCTTGTGGCGACGAACATGCCGTGGGACGTTGCTACGAGGTGGAACTCAACCTTCAATATGCTTCAATACACTTTGAAGCATAAAGAAGCAGTCGAGATAATAACGCAGAAGAAGAAGATGGGTTTAAGGCAGTGTGAGCTAGTTGAGGAGGAGTGGGAGATGCTGAATGACTTACGCAAGGTGCTCAAGGTGCGTGGCAATTGTGTCGGGGCGGACCGCTGGCAGTGGTAGTGCGGCCTCGTCACGTTAACAATTCTAACGAAACTACATAGGTTCTCAAAGATGCGACCAACTTTTTTTCAAGGTCAACACCCAACCTTGCAACAGTGATCCTGGCCATGGATCTTGTGGATGAACAACTATGCAAGTATGCTAGTGACAACTCACTCTCTCCTCCTATCCGTGCAGGTGTTGCCATGGCAAAGCGCACACTGAACCATTACTACTTGTTGACGGATAGCTCGGAGGTCTATTGAATTGCAATGGGTGAGTGTCAATCCCCCGTTTAATCATTGTCTCATTGATGGTACATTAGTATTACATCCTCGGCACAAATTGAACTACTTCCGACTTGCAAAATGGCAAGAAGATTGGATTCAGATGGCAGAGCAACTCATCCGTGACCATTTCAAGACCAAATACAGTGCAGAAGAGGACCACAGCTCCGATCTCAAGCTAATCGAGTCACCCGCAGTCAGGATCATTCAAATCTATTCAGACGCGTACTATGGTACTAACATGTAGTAATGTTTAGCACGATAATATGTTCGACAGCATGTCCTCCCTGGCGCCTCCAAAACCCACGGATCTGCATGGAGAACTTGATAGGTATTTAATGGTGGACATCGAGCACATTACTGACCCTATAATGTGATGGTACGAGCGCCGCGTCACGTATCCGCGTCTCTTGCGAATGGCATTAGACTATTTGAGTATCCCCGGTATGTATTTTCTAATTTTTAATCTGTCCTGGTATGTAATCTCTAACCATTTTGCCTGTTTGTATAGCAACATCTGTAGATGTTGAAAGGCTATTTAGCCGGGGTCATCTAATCCTTAGCCACGTGCGCTCGAGACTGTCAGCACAGTCCACACGTGCCCTCGTGTGTCTCGGCTCTTGGAGCCTGTTGAGTCTGGTAAGAGCAGATGACCTCAAGGCTACTTTGGAGCTGCCAGAGGTCAACAAGGAGCAGGGATTGGAAAAGGGTTGGGACCGGATAACCATTTAGTATCATTTGGTAGTACTAGGGAGTCTTTAAATACAATTATTTTGGTCCCTCGTGACACCAAGAACCCACGGGTTAACCTGTCAGGGGTATACCCACGCTCATCTCTAGTTATCAGACCACTGAGTTTTTACGTTGTATGGGTCGGGTTCTGTGGGCCGATGATAGTCAGGGCTGAGAAAGCGTAGTTTGAATTCTCTTCCAGCAATGATCAATTCAAGATGATATCCTTCTTCTTGGTTGGACAAGTGATAGAAGAGGGCGGCGATGAGGGTAAAACAGTAGACGAAAGCAATTGTTCCAATGAGGATAATGAGGGTGATGCTCATATAATGAGGAGGATCTCACGAAGAGTCACTTCACTCAGATCTGCAAAAGAACCTTTGACAAGATGCTACCTCACGAGGATAGCCTAGGGGTGAATGGAGGAACCGGGGAGTGCACGCAGGCGATATCTGTTGCCCGTCAAGCAGATGGGTAGGTAATACCTGCAGATCATTTAGGTTATATCACGCACAACCTCAATAACAATTACGCTCGTTCGAAAGCATGTGCTGACCCACTATGCACAGGGTAGGGATTGATACTATTAGCAGCGACTAGCCGTGTCCTCTCGAATGAGGTCAAAGTGCTAGTAAAGCGAACTGCTTTGTGGGATGTAGAGTCCCGCAATACAATTCAGGTCATGGTTCATAATCCATGGACGGTGACCTGGTCAAGGGTTCTCGATTTACTTCCAATAGGAAGGTTCTCCCTTATGTCTGGGATCTGAGATGATGAAGCAGTTTTAGAGAAAAAGTGTTTGACATGTGTACCAGTGTCGGGTGAGGTGGGATAGTAAAGTAGTCTTGTTCTTATGAAGGCAACCTAAATCCTTAACGGACTATGGCACCTCAACTCGAACTTAACTATAGAGAGGAGACTGTGTAGGATGGAGGGAATCCAACCAGAACAAGACTAGCTTGTTCGGTTGTTGCATTCAAGTATTTATACTACTGACAGGTGAGCACAGACCAGCTTTAGGGCTGGTCTGGATAAGCTATGCTAATGTATATGGTAAGTGTTCAGCAAGTGTTACAAAGATAAAGGTACAGGTCACGTGATGCTGACTAAGTAGGTCATGTGACTTGGAAAAGTGAAAAATGAAAGATGAATGATAAAGCTTATGTAAGTGGTCATGTGATGCTGACTGAGTAGATCATGTGACTTCGAAAAGTCAAAAATGAAGAGGTTTGTAACAGCTTGAGAGTCCTTGAGGGGTTACTGTGGGTTGGTTGAGGGAAGTGGGAGTTGTGTCTTTTGAGATTGGCGACGTGTAAGTGGTACAAGTCTGCAGATTGATCTCCAGACTCGGGGATGGTGAGGGTTTGTTTTTCCCAATCGATGGTAGGGTTGGCTCCTTGAAGCCAGGGAAGTCCTAGGATAACATTTTCGTTTCCGCAGTCCATGATGTGAAAGGTGACTTTCTGGTTAACTTTCCCAATGTCTATGAAGAGGGTGGTGGAGAAGATAATGTCTCCTTTTCAATTGGTGGATTGGTCAACATTGCAGACTCAGATGGGTATGGGGAGGCGATCTCAAGGGAGGTTGTGTTTCTGGACAAAAGCCCAGTCAATGCAGGAGATTTCTGCACCGCTATCGATGAGAGCAGAGGTGTTGACAACTTTTAGGAAGTGCAAGAGAGTTACTAGTGAGATAGGGATTTTCATTGCCTTAGACGAGGAGAATACTAGTACAGGTGCACATGTAACGATAGGAGAACCTTGCATCAAACAAGGTCTCCTCTTCAAAAATCCAAAGAGAAGCTAGCCTTTCCTACAACTTTTTCTTCATCATCATCATCGTCCTCGATCTCTTCTAAGTTAGGTGAATCCTCTTCTTCGGCTTTAGCGACTTTCTTGGTCATTCCTTTGAAGGAGGAAGAGTTGGTCGAGAATGTAGAACAAGAAGCGGTGTTATCTCCAAGCTTTCTGCAGTAAAGGCAAAGTCCTTGTTTGAAGCATTACTCCCTTTTAGAAGGGGTGAGCTTAGGGATACAAATAGCATCAACATTCATGGTGTTAGGGTCTCGTTCTCTAGTGCTGTTGGTGGAAGTAGGGGTGAAGGGGTTGGTGAAGGATCGCCCTTTGTGTTGTTGGGAGGTGAGGAAGGCTCGATGTTGCTGGTCGTTGATCCTTTGAGTATAAAAATACCATTTAGCAATGGTAGTAGGGACTTCTTCCATGAGATAGATTGTCCCGGATAATGAAGGAAGAATACCCGAGGAGAAGTAGTGACAAAGGGTGGACTATTCAGTGACTTTAGAGACAGCGACATTGCTTTGGAACTGAGAGATGTATGAGGCAAGGGACATGGAGTATTTCCCAGGGGTTTTCTCGATCATCCTTTAGATGGTAAGCCAGGCAAGAGCATTAGCTGCGGAGTTGGAGTGCTCAAAACTCGCTTTGAAATCCTTGAGAAATTCTTCCCAAGTCTCAAGAGTAGTCCCTCCGTTATCTAGGTGTTTCGAGGTAAAGGTATCAGCCCAGGTGGCAGCATTTCCTTCTTTCATAAAGAATAGGCAATAGCAGATCATTCTTTTGTTGGTGTTATAGATTTCTTTATTGGCGACCAGGTATCTTCCTACAGAACGCAACCATGGCATGGCCTTGCAATGACTCCCATCATAGGGGTCTGGCTGAGAAAGATGGAGCTCAATGGGTTTAGACATAACAGGAGGTGGTAGGATGGGAGGTGGTTGAGGTAATGGAGAAGGAGGGAAGAAGATATTTCTGCTAGGGGTGATAGGGGTGGGGGAGGAAGGGGTAGGTGGTTGAGGAAGGACTAGGGTCGAGGAGAGCTGGTGGGCGAGTTCTGTGTCGAGGGAAAGGGTTTCTTCCTGCTCTTCGTTAGAGAGGAGGAGTAGGTCTAAGTCTGTCTCGTCCTCGTGGCTAGAGTGTTGAGGATGGACGTCTGGGGAGTCTGGGATTGAGAGTTCTCCTCTCCAAGAAGAGATGGATAGTGAATGCTGGTGGGATGAAGTGGCTAAGGGGTTTTGAGGGATGGAGAGAGTATTCTGCTCTGGTTGTTGGTAGGGGTTTCTCAAAAAAATGGTGGGAGACGGTTCACAGTGATGGTGACCATAAGGATAAGCTAGAGCTTTTGTTACAGCTGGCCTGGGTAAGGTCGGATGTAGACTTGGAGGTGTAGGCAAAGACTAAGGATAGAGGACTAGTCAAGCAAGCATAACACCTGGCGAGACTCTAAGACTAAGGACTAAGGGTCACACCCAAGAGGGCAGAGGACTAGAGAGGACGAAGGGGCTTGAGGGTGCAGAGAACTCAGGTGATATTCCAAGTAGCTCTAGCTTAGGGTTTACAAAAGCAACAAGATTATGTTTAAGTACTACAAGCATGGAACGCGATAAAATCACAAGGAAGGGATGTATCATCCACAGTATGGATGAGTAAGAAGCTGCACAGGAGAATTAATCATATAGTGATCAAAGATGATGAAGCAAAGATGAGGCTATGATGAAGCCATGAGTCAGAGAATCGGAACAAAGATAGAAAAGACTCGGAACAGAGATAGGGAATACAAGGAACAATGATAGAAGGAAAGCAGATCATCAGCAATGTGGAATGAGACATGAAATCGCTTGAGATCTATGATACAGGGTGAAGACTAGGTAAAGGCGATAGGTGAAGGAAAAAGAGAGAGAGAAAAGACATAGCAAGAACTCAGGAGACAATTGTAACACCAACTATGATAGGTTGTTAGACATACCTCACAGCAAAAAGTGATCACTTACAATCTTCATCTTCCTCAATGGGTGGATTGTAAAATGTGACCATGTGCTGCAAATTCTGGCAAGTTTCACAGTCTGGTTCTCCTGCTCAAGAGTATACTGGAGACAGGCTCCAGTTCAAACCCCACCAAGGGATTCCTCGTAGATTTCCCAATCTATAGGTGAGAAGTTGAGTGAGGTCCCACCACAGAAGTGATCACTTATTGCATTCATCAATGCTGCTGCAATCCAAGTTGCAATCATTTTCCAACCAGAATTTAGTGATATTTTTGGGCTCATGTCGCCACACCCAGTATTCAATCAGCAAGTAGCTGTCGAAAATTTCACTATGATGGGATTGAATATTGTCTGGAGCATCATCATCATCAATGCACGACACAGCATCTTGAACGATCTGATTGAATACATTATCCATGTACCATAGTATCATCTTGAGATTGCCTTCCAGCATCAGCAAACCCCTATATTCTGGACAGTGCTGGACAGAGCTGGACAGAGCCCTAGAGCCCCCAGCTTGGTCCAGTCTGGGCAGCTCTGGGCAGCTCTGTCCAGTGACCCAAAGTCTGGGGGCTCTGTGGAGTTCTGTGGCTCTGTGGGACCGTGGAACTCTGTGGCTCTGTGGGTGTCTGTGGGAAAGTAGAGCAGACTGTAGGAATCTGTGGAGGTCTGTGGCTTCTGTGGGGTTCTGGGAATCTCTGTGAGATCTATGTAGATTCTGTGGGGTCTGTAGAGACATCCTATATCTGTAGGATATTCTAGTCACATAGATCACTCATAATGTATACCAATAAAAATATCAAAATATCATTTGCAAAATTACACTACTACTACATGATGCCAGTAGACTATAGAAAGTGGACATAGTAATCTTACCTTGATCACCAACATATATATGGACCATGATATAGTTCATCTACAATGAAGAAAACATTGTCAGCATTAAGTCAAAGTCAAAAGATATGCTACACTTACATGAAGAGAAACATATGCAATGATAAGAAGAAAAAAAAAAAGTCAGTAATCAGTCACAATAAGGACATATTAGCTTACTAGACTGTATGGATGGTTGATGAGGAGTGATGGTAAGTGGTGAGTGGTGAGAGAGTAGTGAGTGGTGAGTGGTTGAGGAGAGATGGTTGTGGTTGAGGGAAGAGAGAGTGTGGGAATTAAAATTGAAGAGTGCTGGCTTTAAATACCTGGTGGCTGCTGACTTCGAAATTTTACAATTTGTAAGCATACACAACACAAATAAGGCAAGTTATGTCAGCAACACAACACAAATTGTGCTAAGTCTTTCTGCTACATTGCTTTACACATTGCTACACTTTTGTTACACATGACCAGGCACACTAACCAGACACTAACCATGCATGACCAAGCACACTAACCAGACATAACAAAGCATGAATCCTAACCAGATACTAACCAATCATGACCAGGCACACTAACCAGAACTAACAAAGCAGGAATCCTAACCAGATACTAACCAAGTATGACCAGGCACACTAACCAGACATAACAAAATATGACCCCTAACCCAACACTAACCAAGCTTGTCCAGGCACACTAACCAGACATAACAAAGCAGGAATCCTAACCAGGCATAACAAAGCAGGAATCCTAACCAGACACTAACTAAGCATGACAAGGCACACTTACCAGACATAACCAAGCATGACCCCCTAACCAGACACTAACAAAGCTTGTCCAGGCACACTAACCAGAACTAACAAAATAGGATCCTAACCAGACACTAACAAAGTATTTTTAGGCACACAAACCAGAACTAACAAAGCAGGATCCTAACCAGGCACTAACCAAGCACTAACCAGACACTAACCAAGAAACTGATCTGCAACTTTGTGCCGTGGGAATTGGGCGCTTAGCGGTGGCTGTATCGGAGGTAGTATGGACAATTACCTTTCATATGTGCCACGGATCATATGATTCCGATCACAGGCAGCCGAGACATAACCGATTCCGTGTCAGATGTCATTTTCGAAGAAATTGTCATTGAGAATGTGTAGCTATCACATCTAAACCTGGCAGATCCACGGTTCGAGACCACTAAACAATATGTAGCATGGATGAACGGCTTCCATCTGAGCCAGTGATGGCGCAATTCCGATTGTCATTGAGAATGTGTAGCTATCACATCTAAACCCGGCAGATCCACAGTTCGAGACCACTAAACAATATGTAGCATGGATGAATGGCTTCCATCTGAGCCAGTGATGGCGCAATTCCGATTGTCATTGAGAATGTGTAGCTATCACATCTAAACCCGGCAGATCCACGGTTCAAGACCACTAAACAATATGTAGCATGGATGGACGGCTTCCATCTGAGCCAGTGATGGCGCAATTTCGATCATAGGCAGCCAAGATATAACCAATTTCAACCTATGTGTTGATAAAACATAAATGGACCTCTGTGAAGTCAAAAAGCGGTGGGAAAAATCAGGAAAAATCAGCAATCATGGAAGTCAGTCATAGAAATATCTTTTTAGTCTGGGTTAGGCGACAATCTTTTGTTAGTCCAGGTTAGGAGGCAAATCAATGTTAGTCTGGGTTAGGAATATTGGCATTAGTATCAGGCAAATCAATGGTTAGTCCTGGTTAGGAGGCAAATCAATGTTAGTCTGGGTTAGGAATATCGGTGTTAGTATCAGGCAAATCAATAGTTAGTCTGGGATAGGAGGCAAATCAATGTTAGTCTGGGTTAGGAATATCAGCGTTAGTGGTTAGACCTGGTTAGGAGGCAACACAATGTTAGGCTGGGTTAGGAATATCAGCAAAGACATTGGTTAGTCCAGGTTAGGATTCCTACTTTGTTATGTCTGCTTAGTGTGCCTGGACAAGATTGGTTAGTATCTGGTTAGGGGTCATGCCTGGTTATGTCTAGTTAGTGTGCCTTGTCATGCTTAGTGATACTGTCCACTACAAAGCTGGGTGTCTGTGGGTCTGGTAACTTCTGGGAAGTGCTGGTATGCTGTGATATTCTGTGGATCTGGAGAGCTAGGTGGCTGTGGTTGCTGTGGCTCTGTGGACCTCTGGGGGTTGCTGTGGCTCCAGTAGTAATCTCTGTGGGGTTCTGGGAGGTTCTGGGGTTTCTGTGGTTCCAGTGGTGATTCTGTGAGTCTCTGTGGGTTTCTATGGGATTTATTGGGATTTGCTGATGTCAGGGTCTCTGAGTCCAGGATGTCAAGCTCATTCCAGAAGAGAAGGACCAGATGGATGGTGTCTTCCTGCCACATGAAATGTCTCATGTGGTCAAGGTAGTATGAAGGCAGATAGCATACACATTTTCTGTTGATGACTACACCAAAGAGAGGAGAGTTGTTGTAGTATGGGTTAACTTTCTTTCTGGTCTGGAGCATGCATTTGAGCTTTGTGGCACTTGGAATGTGATCCAGGTAGTGAACTGTTGCCATTGCAGAGTACTATGGATGGATGATGAGAGGATGATGATGTTTGATGAAGGAGAAGGTGTTGATAAATGTGGTGAGCCTGAGTTGATCAGAAATGGAAATGAACTATGAAAGTTAATGTGGACCCTGACGTTGATCCAACAATCCACATTTGCAATAGCATCGCGGTCAACGAGCAAGGTCTGCTGGATGAGTGCCTCTTTTCAGATTTCCCGTTCTATATTGCGTGCGTCTTGTTCTTGTCGGACATCAAGTACTGCGGTGAGCCTCATTGACCATGATTTTGATTACTAGTACGGCTGTCCACACAGCCAACCCGAACCCACCTCAACAAATTGCCAATGGTCAGAAACCCCGATTCAGATGTAAGCCCTTCTGCTTCCATCTTTCCCGTCATTGGTGTCTTATGCGCCGAAACAGTGCCCGCTAACTGTTCCACACCTTTCTGGGACCCGATAGCAGGTGGCAACTGCATCTGTGCGTCTGACGAGTGTGCGTTCGTCAATCAGTCACGAGCGATCGGGGTACGTTTATTTTTTATTTGTCGACCGTAGCCCTGCTCCAAATTGACCGTTCCCCCATCCCTTGTTCCGACGTAATTGCGCGAATGTATGCGTGTGCTCAATAGCCCAACGGTGCGAATTTGACGGACAGTGACCATACGGACTCGGACGGATCGGCCGCGAAGACGAACAGAGCATTCATGCAGAGGGATCTGTTGTGGACGAGGCATGTTGGCGAATTGGTTGCAATGGTTGCGACCGTTGTGGCCGTGTCCAGCCCGGGGTTCCTGTTATGAAGGAACTTTTCCCATGCAACCCAACTTCGCAAGTGCGTACGCTGCCAAGGGTGTTTCTTCGAGGATAGGACTGGCCCACTCATAACATAATGCACAGTCATTGCGCATCGATGCGGCATCCCAGAAGTCAGAGCTTTCCTTGCTATGCTTTACGCACCTTTGAATCCGACCATCTTGGTCTACTTACCTGCCTTTCTTTTCACATTCCACGTCATAATATTATCGCTCGCTCACGGTTTTACACTCGTCCCCGGATTCAATGACACTGGATCCATCGTTCATTATTTACAGCACATGCCTCGGTAACTCTACGCATACAACATACCCCATCATCGTCTGGAAACTTGGATAGCCTAATTACACATTTGATAATACATCGTTGCATCTCGGAATTCTATGTCTAAGTTTGATGGATATGGAGTACCCCTTCAAGGCCATGACGAGGACGCAATCCTATGCAGACGAGAGGCTCAAGCCTTCAAGAAACGGAATAGACAAGATACATGTCCGGTCAAAGCAGGCCGCACGAAATGAATAAATAAGATAAGATAAGGAAGCGGAAGCGAAGTCGATTCGATTCGGTGGAGGACGACAGCTTCGAGTTTCCGGCTCCACTGACTAAATTGAAGTCACCCACCAAATATTACGTCGTCATCATCCCATGTATGATGTGACTCTTCATGCTCGAGTTCTGAAATATTGATTGCCAGATCCACGCCGCTTTAGCGGTCGTATTTGGTCTCGACTGTCTGCACTACTACGGTCATGTTCGTCTTCTAAGGAAGTGGACAGGAGGTAGAGGACAGAGGAAGTAGGGAAACAGAAAATCGTGAGTAATGCATACGAGCCACGCACCAGAAAATAACGACCACTTACAGAATGCCGTCTCGGAGTCGTTGGACTCGCAGCTCCGGATTCCTCATCCTCTTCTACGAACACGTTGCTAGGCAGTATAGTGATAGGCCGCAGTTGATAAGGCGAGGTGGCTTGACGCCAGATTTTGCGAATCTTGATACGTGCGTTCAAACTATCGAAAAGAAGAAGATGGGTGTCATTCTCACAACTCCGTGATGTCAGAATGTGGAGACTGACGTACGTTGCAAAGAGTGAACTGGCATAAACTGTTGGGGCAGATAGTAAGTAGTGAGAACAAGTGTAGTAAGTCAAGACGGAACCCGTCGACGAACGTTTCGCAACGACAAAGTGGATGCCAATGAACGTCCGGTTGTTTGGCATCGCGAGCCACTGGTAATGTCCATCAAGCAGATCGTCGCGTCATAGTCGCACGTTGTGGCGTGCTACTTACGCAGATTAGAGTCGCAATCGTACCAAAGCTAACACCATCGCCGTTTATTCGCTTGAATTACAGGGGCACTGGTACGGTGAACGCTCACCATGTAACTGAACCATTTTCGACCGTCCAAATTGTCAGGGTATCAATGACACGATTCGTGCTTGAGACAAACGTGAAACGCTCCCCTGCTGGCAGTGTACTGGAAATAACACACCTTTCCATCATTGAACGTTTCGATCGCAACAAATAGCAAAGGGATGTGGTGATTACGATGTCGGCAAGGGAGGAGAGGCACATTCCCAGCGTGATCACCGACTATAGGTTTGATTTAAAATCAATATCGTTGGTATGAAATGAACAGAGCAAACCTTTAGGAAAGGGTGTTCGAGGGAGCTGTACTTTTTTAATATAATCCTGATGAAGGGTGAGGTCCAAGTCCGGCTCATATCATTCAGTAATTAGGCTTACATTTCTACCATGGTCACTACAAGAAACAAGTTAATCATTGCATGAGAAACA
Source organism: Leccinum boreale (assembly GCA_038092235.1). Lineage (NCBI taxonomy): Eukaryota > Fungi > Basidiomycota > Agaricomycetes > Boletales > Boletaceae > Leccinum > Leccinum boreale. Next base: position 18,191 of record JBBPPX010000123.1, read on the forward strand.
ACGTGGAAGATCTCACCGCTTGCGGCGACTACAGATAACAAGGTATTAGTGGCATGCAATGATGATTAGAGTAGTGGGTACCAAGCCGTAAAAATGAGATGATAAACTGTATTATGGTTCGGTCAGATAAGTAAACAATAACTGTCCACTTGTGATACCCACCACCGGACCGGCGACCGTTAATTTGTTCTTTTGCACTGTGTGGAATATACGCGTTGTCAGTAATTGAGTTGTACGGAGTTTGGAATACATTATGCCAACATCTGTAGATGCGATACGCTAAAAAGCTGGCAGACATAGTCATCAACACAAAGATGCTTGATGGATAAGGGGATGCGGACTCACTTTTGGGCCAGGAATGTAATCATTGCCTAGTATCACGTATCAGAATAGCTGTCTTGAAAGCTCGAGGAATCTCGGCGTACCGTCAACTCGATTGCCGCCTAGAATCACTTCATCAATTATAGACACATCATGTTCCGGGTACAAAGACGTACCCCGATGCTCCTATGCAATCACACCCTCATCAGCCATGAGCTACTTTCAATATAGTTGTCATTACCACTCACCAAGGGATGTCATCAACTGCACTCAAATCGCCGTAATGGGCGATCACGGAATCCCAGACAGCAATAGCAACAAATGCAGAATGACACAAGTCGAGGAGCCTGACAATCCATCAGTCTACTATTATTGCAGAGTTGAAACGGATTCAAAACACACCATATCGCTATCACCTGGTAGACGACCAGAACGCTCAGGTATCAAGCGTAGTAACTTTGCGACACTCACAAGGGCATTTGTTGTCCACCGTTCAAGTTCTGGGTAAACTTGCCAGTACATTATAAACTGCATGTTGACGCATCCAGAAAGACTGTTAAAATTTGCAGGTGGTAAATTCTTCATCACATACGTTGACATGGGAGATCAGTGTCCTCACCCGAAAGCAAACATTCCTCCCAAAACGAGTGGTCCGTAATTTGCACCAATGTTCACCGTAACATTACCGGACATGGGAAAATGACAGAGGAGCGTAAATGAAAGAATAAGAGGTGGAGAGGAAGTTTTGTGATATCGAGATGCCTATGCCCTTATCCCATTGAGTGGAGGTGACGGCGAGAAGCGAAGCAGGTTTTACTGGCTTGACTGACTGTGGACACCGCCCACTGGTTCCTGATATAGCCCCTTTGTGATGTGACAGTGGGCGGAAAACGGGATCGTTATCTTGATAAACAATCTCGGAGTCCGTCGGAAACTACGTCAAGAGAATTTATCTGTAAGGGAACATACCTGTTTGCCAGGGAAAAGAAGTGCAACACGAGCACTCAGTCATGATATACCCCAGATTAAAAGAAAACATTGCTGGTATCGGTGAGCGACCTATTTGAACGCAGGCTATTTATTATTGTGCCGGCCCCAAGATGTGGCAGTGAGCTACTAGCCTAGGCTGTGGACAGCCTCGTAGTACCAACCTTTTCAACAACATTTCGAACTGCCCCTGCCAATGAATCAAGGGACGAACCGTTCGGATGAGGCTTAGAACTCGGAGCCGAAAATACTAGCGATGCCGGCAATTTCCGGGAAGATACTGTCGGTTCTTACTGTATTCTTTCACCTGCAGTCTCCGTCTCGAAGGCGCCAGATGAGTTTGGCCATCTCCTGGTTCCTCGTATGGATGGAACGTTCTAATGCAACCCCAGATTGACAGGAGTCCACGAGGTGAAAACCCGCCAGAGACGTTCCTCTAAAGAAGATCTGCCGCTCATGAGACCAACACGCGGATGCTGAGCATTGATGCATCCCTCTTCAAAGCCTCTCCGACGGGGCCCCGAGATGTCTCTTATCATCCGCTTCAATCTTGGCATCGTTGTCATCTGGTGAACCAGTTTTCCTTTTCAACGATCCACCTTGCAATATTGTCAGTCTTACCATCGTCTGTTACCCTAGACCCTCAGTTTTTCCATCACTTTCTCTGCCAACGGGAAACGCAGATGCAAATACATACATCATGCCCGCAGTATATCGATCATCGATCATCGTCATCATCTGGAATATGGGATAAGTAATGTATTCCTGGACCCTTTAGGGTTCCAGGTTTGTCGAACTTTTCTCCCTCTGACTTCGGTCTTTGGCCTCATTCAGTAATTTGCTTAGTCAGTTGTTTACGGGTGGCGTGTGAGTTTCAACGACGTGTCCGCACTGGACGTCTGGACCGTCACACGTCACGGTTCTCCTATCAATTCTTATCAATCTCCTGTCAATCGATTACCTTGACAAAAAAAAATGCTTCTGAATAACGGCGCGTGTGTTCGTATTTTCGTCGATGTTTTTGATCTAATGTTTCCCTCAGATGCCGAGTTTCTTCCTGAAGGGGTACGTTTTGTTGTGAGTGAAACCGTACCCACTACAGACGAAGACGATCGAGTATCCTTTGTCTCGCTCAGGCAGGACTTCGATTTTGTGGGAATTTGTTCCCAGACGTTTGATGCTGGATTGGTGTATCCACGAGGACATCGTATGTTCGTCTACGTCGCCAGCGTCGCTGCGTTGTTGGAGGAGTTCCCGTATCTAACGTGCAAACAGCTTGCGCAACTATGTTTTGCTCACGGCGTTGCATGTCATGCGCGCGATAAGCAAGTATGGCTTCAAGACAGTCTTCGTCAACATGCTGAGTGTTGTGGATGCCCAATGATTGTGCTCGAGTTCTGCCTGCGCAAGCGGGCTCGACGGGATGTTCACAGTAAGCAAGTATTTCTTGTTCCGGCTTTGACGTGGTCTGAGGATCGCGAGAGGCAGCAAATACAGGATTCTGAATCGCAGTGGACGCGACGCACAAACGAGTCCGCTGCAACAAGGCGTGACCATCCGGAAGCCGATGTACGACGTCGTTCCGGTGGATACGGTGTATCCGAGGTTGTATCCGTACAAGTTTCGTCGTCTTCTGATACATGTCCTTCCGATGATGGATCCTTTCCGGCCAAACGGGAGTGGCAAGACAAGGCAGCGGTTATCTCTGATTGGCAGAAAGCAGTATCTGCTGATGCTAACCGTCCTGTCGTATGTGCAGTATGTGCGTTCGCATGTCGTCCGTGTGAGGTTAAGGAAGTAGACGGTGATCTCGTTGACTTCTCTCTTTTGCAGAATGATTGCGTTCCTTCGCATGCTATGCCGCGAACGTATAACTTGCACGCATATGACAACGCAATTTTGCACGCTGCTGGGCTGACGAATACGGATCGCCTGGCTAGTGTTTTAATGTGTGACAGTTGTCGGCGTTGTCTGATTTGCGCACGGCCACGTCAGCCGAAACATGCGCTCGCTAACTTTCTCTATTATGGTCACGAGGCCTTGCCGGCGGATGTACAGAACGACTTCACGGTGGCCTCACCGTCTGAGCGTATGTTGATATCACGCTGTCGCTCCTCTGTCATCTCTCATCATTATGCTCGCAAAACAGAAGAGGAGGTTACATCCCCGAGGATACTTCACAGCTGTTTATTCGGGGCAATGTTGCCATATTTCCGCAGGAACCATCCGACTTGCGAAATGTTTTGCCCCCGGGCCGAGAAGACGTTCGAGATTCGGTATGTGTTCTGTTCACCGGTGGGAAGTCACAACCTACAGTGGAGACACTGAATCGTTTCCAACCCGTTTTAGTCTCAAGGTCTCGTGTCGAGCGTATGACCGATTTTTTGATCACGAACAATGAATGGTATATATCAGAAAATGTTCAATTCAGTCGTTCGAATATGGATGACTTGCTTGTTACGTCGGACACTGCTCCTGATCTCGGTTACTTGCGGTACATGCAAATCAATCATACGACAGATGAACTGGACGATGATGCTTGTTGTCCGGCAAAGATCCGGAATTCGAAAGATAACGGACGTCTATTATTCTCATTGCAACCACAGCAAACAGACTCGGACTGGGAAACAAAGGACGGAGAGACCATCCAATGGAGACTTGGAGGAAGGGCTTGCATGCTCAACAATCACGCCGAGAAATCCCCGTTCGCTTACATTTTGTAAAAGCAGAAGCATTTGACGACTCTATTTTCCTGCTATTGTACTTGTATCGAAGACTGCCTTGCTGTATCAATTAAACAACGACTGTCTGACTGTCAACAAAAAGATTGTCATAGTTAGGACAACGAGAGCGAAGAGGTGGGGTCCAGGAGTGCCCGTAGGGCTGTGGTATTATACTTTAAGTAAATGATGCATCGCTGCATTTTGGCATACTATCGTAATTATGCATCATGCATCGTCTTGACATCTATGGTTGAAAATGGAACTTAAAGTCTTGGAGTGAGCGTACCGAAGGCTGGGACGACGGGGGCAGAAAGGTGGTCATGCAAACGTGAGTCAAGAAACGTAGAAATGGTCGGTGGATTGTCGATTATCAGTCAGACAAACGACAGGAAGAAGGAACAGCGAAAAACAGCTTCCGGAGCGGAAGAAAACGAAACCAAGAAAAGACCGTTCTCAACAGATCATGTACCACGATTCCCCAAACACGTCGACGCAGTCTTCAGACGTAACGCAGCCCGCGCTTTCCCCGTCCGAATTCGGAAATCATGGTCATTGGCACGTCCATGCTGCTTCCGCTCTCATACTTGGTCTCGACCGTTCGCGATATGCTCACTTCCAGCTTCTGGATGGAAAAAGAAGGAGGCAGGCAGGCAGATGAAAGATTGAAGAAATGAGAACGGGACGTCCTACGCAATGGGAAAAAGGGAAGTGAGACGAACCGGCTGGGAGCCTTTCTTGCTGGCGGGTCGAGGCGCACATTGGTCGACCTGAATCTAACAAAACGATGTGCGCGGGCGTAAGAAAGAGGATCAGAAAAGAATCAGATAGCGATCACGTACAGAATTCCGTCGCGCCGGATGCGGAGTGCCGCATTCCTCATCCCTTTCTTCGAATACGTTTTCGGGCAGTATAGCAATGGGCCGCAGTTGATTACGCGCGTTTCCTTTTTGCAAATAATTGTGGATTTTTATGCGTCCGTTCAGACTGTCAGAAAGATGCGTCATCGTATCTAGATGGTTTGTGGATGAAGCGACTATGACGTACGTCGCAAAAAAGGAATTGGCATAGACTGTATGTGTCAATAAGTGTGGTGTGCCGTCAAGATGGAAAACATCGACGCACGTTTCGCTACGACAAAGTGGACACCGAGAAATATTCGGTTATTCGGAATCGTGAGCCACTGGCGGTCAAGACAGATAGTTCAAGTGTCATAGTCACATCGTGCGACAGGCTACTTACACAGACGAGAGTTGAAACCGCACCAAAGCTGACACGATTACTGTTTAGTCACTCAAACTATACTCGCGCTGGCACAGCACAGGCTCACCACGTAACCGACCCATTTTCGATGGTCCACACCGTCAGGGTATCGACGATCCGATTCGTACTTGAGCTAAACCAAGAATGTCTTCCGGCCGAGTGTCGAAATCAGTGACAAAAACATACCTTTCCATCGTCGAACGGCTCGATCTTAACAAATAGCAGAGGGATGTCGTGATGACGATATCAACAAGGGCTGAGAGAGCTAGACCCAGCGTGAAGATCCACTGTAGTGCTCGATGGACAATCAACATCGCCAGTGTTGGATGAAAAGGCGAACCGCTGGGAAAGGACGTCCAAAGACGCTGTACCGCTTCAATTTGATCCTGATGAAGGATCAGAGGGTCTGACTCGTGTCCTGCAGCAATTAAGCTTACATTTCTACCATGGTTACTGCAAGAAACAGTCAACACTCGGATAAGAAACAACGTGGGGGATCTTACCACTTGCGCAAACTATGCTAGCTAGTTATCAGGAGCATGCAATGGAATCAGAGAAGTGCGTACCGAGCCGGAGGAATGCGAGAACAAACTGTGTTTATGACTCGGTTAGATCAACAAATGATGATTTTCCACTTATGATGCCTACCACTGGACCTGCGACCGTTGATTTATTCTTTTGCACTAGGCAGAAAACACGAGTGTCAATCATTGATGAAAGCATCCATAACACACACATAAACCGACATTTGTAAACCCGATAGGCAAAGAAACTAACAGAGACGATTGTTAACACTAGCATGCCTAGTGGATTCAATAGGGAGGCTCACGTTTGGACAAGGAATGTTATCATTGCCTAGTCTCATGTGTTAGAACACTTATCTTGAGTACTGCACGTAGAATCTAGACATACCGTCAATTCAACTGCGGGCTAAAATCATTTCATCAACAATAGCCGCATCATGATCTGGTAATTAAAACGTACCCCAACGCTCCTGTGCAACCACCACCCCATCAGCCCCGTGGCGATTTCACATAACGTATCGTTACCACTCACCAAGGAATATCATCAACTGTACTGAGATCACCATAGTTGGCGATCACGGAATCCCAGACAGCAACAGCAATGAACGCAGAATGACACATGTCGAGGAGCCTGATAATCTATCGGTCTACGACATCTCCAGAGTTCTAAGAGGTTCGAGACACACCATATCGCCATCACCTAATAGACATCCAGAACACTTCAGTTTTAAGCGTAGTGGGCTCACGACATGTGACTCACAAGGGACTTTGTCGTCCACCGTTCTAGATCCGGGTAAACTTGCCAGTACAGTATGAACTGCATGGTTACGCATCCAGAAAGACTGTCAAAATTTGCGTATGATTAATACCGCACGACGCGCGTCAACACGGGAAATCAGCATCCTCACCCAAAAGCAAGCATCCCCCCCAAAAGAAGCGCTCCATAGTCCGCATTGACGTTCACTTCAACCGTACTAGACATGAGCAAATGACAGAGCAGCACAGATGGAATGATAGAGGTGGAAGGGGAGCTTTACAGGATCATCATTCCCATGCCCTTATCATTATAAGTGGATGCGATGGCGAGGAAGTTTGATTCTGGCTTCGAGTTGATGGACACTGCCCCGGCAGATCTTGATATGACCCCTTTTCGGCATTATAATGGGGCTGTGGGGATCCTTATCCTGACAAAAAATGTCTCTTTGAAACGATTCGTTCGAGAAAAATTTGTCAGAACGTACCGGAGTCCTTGTGGGGGCGAAGTGTGGTACAGAGCATGGTTATAAACTTACAGTAACCTCATGGTGTCCCACACTTGAAAGTAAAATGTCTGAAAAGGCTCGGCACCATCGCCGGTAGTATCGGCGACTCGGAGCGGCCTGGGATGGCGCCAGGCCATTCATCATTGCGCCGGAATGGCAAAGGTGAGGCTCTGAATTACGGTCGTACAAAGTACCGACTCGCCAACAGGAAGCGCCGTCCCGGCGATATCCGACAATTTCCTTTTCGGCTTTAATTTGCCATCGCGCTTCCATTGTCACCGCCTCGAAGAAGCACTGCCAGTGTCGAGCTCCGAGTTGTGATACAATTCGGCGGCAGGTCTGTAGACTTGTTCATATGATCCCTCCCACGAGGCGTTCGTGATGATATGCAAACAATTCATCAAGGATAGTGACCCGCCATTTGACGAACTTCATTAATCGTTCCTCTTTGTTCAAAGAGCAGAACACGCTAACATTCAAGTTGTGAAACTAAATGATAAGTTACCAACAGCGCACAATCTAGCAGACACACCACGAGATCCATCAAAGAGAGTCCGGTGACACGATAACAGAGCATGCTGCATAGGTGGCCTACTAATACCCATGGATTTGCTTTGAATGTCATACCTTCTAAGAGGCATGGTCACCCTCTAACAAATGATTCTCTGGTAATCCACACCCATCACATTATGAGTCTGTAGTATTCACAACATTGCCTCAGCTAGACGCCATCCACCGAAGTGTCTTTCCACCAACGTAACATTCATATCTCGGCGCAAATGGGCGGAAGGATCAACTTTGATCAGAATTTGTCGAATGTTTACTTGCCGGAGCTCAAATTGCAAACTTTGCTCCCGTTCAATCAAGGTGGTTGTTTCAAGCAATCATAACGGAGATATGATACGCAACCTAAGTGGGTCATAGTAGTGCCCGCTATACCGGGGGACAGCTGAATGAATGGCTGGCGGTTGTTTGGCGAATCCGATACCTGATCGATGTACGTGTTCGATATGCTCCCCTTAGTGCTGTACCAGCGAAACGGACTAGTGTGTAAGTCCGATCTCAGGCTGACTTCACAGCAGATGCCCGCATAGCTGCCGAAACTGCGTGACTGCGCCAGGTTTGCCATTCCTTTGGATGATTACTCCCACTGAGTCTAGATCTGTGTTTGCGACGGCATGCTTGCCAGAGTCCGAGTCATGTCCAGGGTCGTAGTTCCATCGGATACCAACGGGCTGATGGAAGCACCACCCGTTCCTGCATGGTTACAACGCGGAGACTACCATTATGGGTCCACTCGCTTCCCCAAGCAATGCACGGCAAGGTGACGCATTGAGTTGGATGTGAGGATGCCTGTTCCATTGATTACAATGGCCAGCGATTGGTAGAGTTGACTCTCGACGCTTTCATGATGATCACCTAGCTAGATCAAGGTTAACGATATTTTTAATCTATTAGCGCTTTAGCCTTGAACAACTTCAGGCGGTGAATTGATCGCGTCGACCTGGTGCCATTGGCCATTAATATTGGCGAGCCTCATTCGCAAAAACACGCTCACGACCACGCGTAGAGCCTTCCCAACACCACGCTCAAACAGCGTTTACGAGGCTGCACAAAGGCATGTCGTTGCATGTCAGTACATAGTCAGATAGGTAGCGATGCTGGGGGTACAAACAGAATGGAGTAGGTAGCAAGGGCGTTTAGCAAGATTATGAATAGATTGGAATAAAGGGTAGTCCGTTATGGAAAGACAGCGATGAAGAAGCAAAACGTGACAGAACTGGTCATACAGCGAGAGGGCCCTTGAGGCCGCCACCACGCCGCGCAGCAAGCACTCCGCGAATAGCCACAACAATAACCGCAAACGTAATAACAATCCTAATAGAATGAGGTAAGCGGATGCGGCTGAAATCACGTTTGAGACGCTTTTTACCAAATCAACCAGGCGAAAGCCTCCAGGGCGTTCAGCTGCCCACAATAGACAAACACGGTTGGAGAGCTGCGGGTGTTCCGGTTTAAAGCGATCGACCATATTGAGAATCCACACTCACACACAGTTCAATCCACCGCCAAGAGTGGTAGTGATGCTGGCTGCGCCTGCAGTCCAGAAAATCCATGTGAGGAGTAAACTGCATTGTGTCAGTGGACCGAACGCGAGAATGAACCCAGTAGGGCTTACAAGCCAATATGAGATCCAACGCTGCTCATCACGCTATCCGGCCGGGTGAAGAAGAAGAAGATGTACAATGCGGACAGCACAATCGTCCATATGGAGGTGAACAAGAGGAATGTAGTTTGATTGTGTTCGTCAGTACTGAAGTAGTTGTTGTATTTGTTGAAGTTAGTGACGAGAAAGGCAGATATCGCGAGCTACAAAACTCTCAATCAGATTGTAGCTCCGAAGTATTCATGCACATACCTCTATGACGCTGAGAAAGATCAGGGTTCCGAGTACAACTGCGGAGAGATTCAGATGTGACTTTTTGACTGTGATATGGACCACAGAAGCGTACTGGGGTGTCCCTTGCGAATCAAATCTTCGAGAGCCATTTTATAGATATATGGGGGAAGTGAGTATGGTATCTCTGAGAAGTCGTGAGCTCGTGCAAGTGATCGTAAGAGTTGGAGTTGGAACGTCCGAGTCCGACTGAGCCACAATTATATTCAACATGTTCGGAGTGGCTATGCTTATATTTCCCACTCCGGCGCGGTCAGGGCCTGACGTCACACGTTGCGCTCTGCTGGCATCAATTGAAGTCCTGTGATAAATAGTCCAGTGGTAGTGACAATGTATACGCAAATAAAACAGAAAGTTCAGCTGAACAAGATCAAAAGACTCTGCTTATGGAGGAATCTTCATCTGGGACACAAACTCGGTCCCCGGGATGCAGATCACTACAAACAATCTTGGGATTGACAATGCGAAATTTATCCAAAGTCGAATTGTGGCGACGAGCAATTTCCCAGCAGGTATCACCGGATTGTATGACATAGGGAATCGTCGTGCTGGGACAAGGGGCGGGTGCGGCATGAGTGGGGGAAAAGGCGAGCCGCCAGATGAGCAAGAGGACGACCGTGATGATGAGAAAGAAAGGGAAAAGGGTCCGGTAGGCGCCTCCTCGCAGAACGTGGCGAGTGCCGCGCTGGAAGGAATAGTCGTCCACGTCAGCCGTACGTTGCACAGACACATTCAAAAGACAGTGTACACACCTCATCCACTGCGAGAGGTTGGTAGCCGTCTACACGAGCAGACGCAGCTTCGACGTCATCACCTCCTTCCGCACAAACGGCGGTAGGAAGCTCAGCGACTATTATACAGCATTAAGAACGTTGCCCGCTGGTGGAGAGTTAGGACGGCACCTTGGGTCAACTCCCCAAACTCGGAGCCCTCTGGACCTTTGTACAAGAGCCCCTCTTGATCACGAAAGTAGTAGCACCCGGTATCGGCATCATAGCCAATGCGTTTCACTCCCTCTGGTAGTCTGTAATCGTCCTAAACATGGCAGCATCAGCTTGTTAACAAATTATGTGAACGGTTGGCGTGCCTCGTCGTATTGCGTCCAGCGCCCCATTAGTCTATGACGTGGTCCAGCCAAGAGTTGGGTGGTGCAGTGACTTGACAAGGTGGCATGTACGAAAAAGGAAATGTAGTATAATACGACGTCCTCTGCTCCCAACTGCCATGGCCGACGTTCAGGCTCCTCCTCTCAACCAAATCCCACCACAAGCATCGCCCACTGATCCTGATGCGACTCAGCCAGATGCACCGAACGAGCCCGCTTCAGAGACGCTCTATATCCAAAATCTCAACGAAAAGATCAAGGTCGATGGTCAGCATACGCCAACTCGTGCTCATTTCAATCATCTGACGACATCTGGAAACAGTGCTCAAAACATCCTTGCGAGGCCTTTTCAGATCATATGGCGAAGTTCTGGATGTCGTCGCCCACAATAATCTACGAATGCGCGGTCAAGCGTTCGTGTCGTTCGCATCACCTGAGATCGCCGCTAAAGCAATGAGGGAGGTCCGTGGATTTCCTTTGTACTCAAAACCTATGGTAGGTCATTTCTTGTTCATCATCATTACTACCATCGCTAAGATCCCACCACAGCAAATATCGTTTGCCAGAACGAGGTCAGACGCTGTCGTGAAACGACTAGATGCTGAACATTTCGAGGGCCACAAAGCTCGCAGAGCAGAGCACAAGCGTGCGTATCACTCGTCGTTCCATCGTTTTCGACTTATTTATGTATTACATCAAGAGACCACTCGTTACTCTAATCCCCTCAAGCAAAAGTTCCGTACGAAAAGAATGGCTGCAGAAGGTAGATCCACACATTCTTTCACTTTACCGTTCGGCTGACGCATCGTTATCAGTGGATGGCGCTTCTGCGGCCCCAGTTCCGAAGCGACCAGCCGTACAGATGCCCGACGAATATCTTCCCCCAAACAAGATCTTATTTCTGCAAAATTTACCAGAAAGCGTCACAAAGGACCAACTCATGGCGCTCTTCTCCCAGTTGGCCTATTCTCCCCTTTCCTCAGCTTCATCTGTTGACCGTTATCAAACAGATATCCAAACTTGTACGAAGTCCGTCTTATTCCCACAAAACGAGACATTGCGTTCGTGGAGTACTTGGACGAGTCGAGTGCAGGCGTTGCCAAGGATGCTCTGCACAACTACAAACTCGACGGGGAGAACAAGATAAAGGCAAGTATCTCATTTCCTCGTTCGTCTCGTACTTACTCGTCCCCAAGATCACCTTTGCACGCAAGTAACCGCTTATTGTATGATTGTTGTAAGCTTTCTGTAATGAGAATAACTTCCGCCTTTCTGTCTTCGGCTTTTTGCACCCTTTGTGAACATAACTTTTACGCCACACGCATAACGGCAAGCACCATACATATATGCCATGAGACTTTGCGAGCTGGTGCCTCGCCGCAGACTCGAGTTTTAACGAATTCTACTGTGTCGGAGAGGCATCCTGGGACCCGAATATGTGTTGCCACAAAACGCGCGAATTCACTATTTGTCCCACTCTGATGATCTTCTTGAGGCCTTCTCTTCTTGAACCGCTACCACCATCGACATATACATAAAACTTCGAAATTTCAGACAAGCTACAAACCATGCCTCTTGATTTTGTGCGCAAACAAACCTGAAAAATGAGTCTTTGCTTACCTTTGTTTTTGGCAGGACGACGAAGAACTTGAATTTTCGGAGGGACTAGAAATCGTCACACAATACATGAGTACGTATCGAAGACCATCAGAATCCTACTACTTGCCTATGCATGTCATCTGTCCTCGTTTTAGGTTCAGAAGCGAAGGCGATAGGTTCCGAGTCGCCCACGTCTCCTGTCATCCGATTGGAGTACCCGCGGAACTTTAGTACAGAACAAAGGGCAATGGCGTTCAACCGTTCGCCATCACCGATGAACATCGATTCAAGTGCAGACGAGATGCAAAGTGGGTCTTGATGTCGATACCTCTTTTCACCTTCGTCCCTCGCTTTGATCACCAGTGCTAATACGGTCAACCAGTCGTGGAACGTAGGTTCTATTTTTTGACAGGCATGCCACCGCCCGATCGTTTCCATACTCATCGCCATCTACAGCCATCAGTCCCGTTGCCCCCATCACCGTCGCGAAGCAGCCGTCACCGACGAGCGCTACGCGTCCGGCGGCCGGGATTTCCGTTCCTCGCAAGAGACCTACCCATGTACACAGCACGCCAGGCCCACACGCAGTACCTCATTTGCCAGGCACCTTACCTCACCCGGCGAAACGTTTTCACGCCGCGGCGGTCCCAAATGCCCTATTTTCGCGCGAGCAAGTCGATAGGGACTACGGCGAGGATCTAGAGCCTTTCATCATCGCACACGACGCGTCTGCCCAAGCGCTCCTTGACGCGGCCCAGCTCCCCTGGGGAACCGTGTATGAAATCGCACGTGGCATAACTAAAGGAAGTTGGCAGTGGTCTTCGGTAACCCGGGAGAAAGTGAATCAACTCCGCGGGACCAATGCCCAGACTGCACCTAACGTGGTGGCCGTAATGAAAGGCAACGGCCGCGAACTGCCTCGGGTGGTCGCGGCCGAGGTTTGGATGGAATACGACCGCGAGCAGGACGCGATACTCGAAAACGAAGGCCGCGGACTTGGCGGAAAGGGTCATTGGAAGGGCAAGGACGACTGGTATGGCGGGACAATCCAGCAGGTTGGCCGGCTCGTACGTGGCGCGCATGGTCGGTACTCCATACATCTCGAAAAACCTGAAATCCGCCGGTCCCACCGCTTTTCCCGCTTCCTCGGATCACGCCGACTCTTGCAAGTCCGTGTGGCCGACGACCTCCTTTACAAGCATGGCGATGAGGTCCGCTTCTTGTTATACTCGAAGAGATTCATCCTTTGCGGAAGAGTATACCAGCCGTTCTTTGCCAAGGAGGGCAGTATATACCTGCTGGAGATAAACCAAGACTTCGAAAGGATCCCTAGTGAGGCGGACGGTGACACTCTTCGAATTTTGATGAAGGAGTTCATCAACTGGCATAATCCACCCGACCAAAACAGCCAGCAGGTAGGAGTATCATTCGGAATAGATTTAAATCTAATGCCACGGTCTCTAGCCAATAAGCAAGTGGTCGACTCGTTGGGCACTGGGACTATCCACCTCCGTGCCCACGGTTGTTTTTGATCCCCAATACATCTACGAGATACCCGACATATGTAAGTGTGCTCCTTGTGATGTCTCTCATTCGGTTGATCGCTTTTATAGATGTCAGCCCCCAGGACTGGCAGGGCAAGGCACCTTCGGAAAAGGTGCTCACAGATGGCTGTGGATTCATCAACGGAGCAGCCCTTACTCAAATTATGAGGATGATGAAGTATAGCAGCAGACCCACTGCTGTCCAGGGTCGCATTGCTGGATCGAAAGGTATGTGGGTTTTGCATCCTGACCTTCTTCAACAGGTCCCAGATGGGATGGCTAGGATCTGGATTAGACCATCTCAAACAAAGATCAAGCTTGGCTCGACATCTGCACTTGGCCCAGCTCAGAGAACCTTTGATCTGCTTGCCCCTTCTCGAGTTGTGGGGCCAAGTCATCTCTCTTCACAAACTCTCATCAATCTGTCTTTCAATGGTGTTGATCATCAGATTCTGAAGGATTTGATGGCACAAGGCTTAAGGGAGGAGATGGAGCCATTCATGAGATTGGAGAAGTCCCAGGAGATGGTTGTGCTTTGGAAGGCAGTTGAGAGGGCAGGGGCCGTTACTGTAAGCAGGCTCAAGAGACTGGTTGCAGGACAAGCAAGAGCTCTGGGATTTGGTCGGCTTCGTCCTGTGGAAAATCAAGATCAAGAAGAGGATGAAGATGAGGATCTAGACCATGTCTTATTGGACACCAATCACAAGAAATTCTCTGGGCAGCCATTATCCCTTCATGAATCTGTCTTGGAACTCCTCCAGTCAGGTTTCAGTCCACTGGAATCAAATGTCCTCTTCAAGAAGCTGGAGTCTATCATGACTTTGGTTTTAGATGACTATGTAGAGAAGTTCCACATTCCAGTGGGTGATTCATGTGAAGCATATATTGTTCCTGGTAAGTATTTTCTTTCTTTTGCTTCTTCACTCATTGTGCTTTTAGATCCTTTTGGAGTTTTGGAAGAAGGCCAAATTCATTTCAGATCATCTGAGCCTATCATCAATCACTCTACTGGGGATCAGATAGATACTGTTCTTGGAGAAGTTCTTGTAAGCTTTTATTCTTATCTTTTACTTTATATCTCTAATTTTTTGAGATTAAAGGTATCCAGAAATCCAACAAGACTCCCATCTGATATTCAAAAGGTAAGGATCTTTGTATCTTATTATTCATGATCTATCATGAGAAATAGGTCCAAGCAGTTGCTCATCCCAAGTTGAGCAATTATTTCAATGTGATTGTGTTTCCTATCAAAGGGAAGCAATCTCTGGCAAGCTTTCTTGGTGGTGGAGGTGAGTATTTTTCCATTGGATATATAAGCAAGACTGAGAATTTTTCTTCCAGATTATGATGGAGGTATGTAATGCAGACAAGAGCTAATGGTCAACTCATATCTCTTCTCAGATACTGTGATGCTCAACTGGTACAAACCCTTGGTAGAGCAATTCAAAGGCTACCCACTTTGTATAGCTCCTTCTATCTCTGATTACTTTCAGAGGGAAGTAGAGCATGTCAGGGACTTTGACAAGAGAGTCTCTGAACTTGAGCCTAGAGAAGCACAGCAGGCATTCCAGAAGGTTCTTTTGCTGGGACTTGGAGAAACAAGAGTGGGACTTTATTCAAAGTTCCATGATGCTGCAGTATATGAGCTTGGATATGCACATCTAACAGCTATCCACTTGGCCTATATGTCAGTTTCTTCTTTTCTTTGGGGACATTACTAAAATATAATCTAGGTTTACCACTTGCTTGGATGCAAGCAAGACTGGACTCAGAGTCAAGCAGCATGTCTTTGACGAGGATAGACATCAGTGGGGAGCTAAAAAACCCTGGTATACATGGAAACTAGAGCAGGCAAAGGGTGCCAACAATAACAACAAAAAGGCTTGTCTCAAGCGTCAAGGCTCACCCTTTATTCTGGATGCTTTGGTTGAGGAAGGTGAAAGTTTGAGGAATCAGATGCTTCAGAAGTATAGAGCACTCAGAATCAGGTTCCCTGAAGAAGACAAGGATCTCTGCAAACCTTGGCTGGAAGCAAAGGCCAAGGCTGCACAAGCTAAAACACATAGGATTGATGGCTTCAATACCAACTTGGAGGATATTGAAGCCCATGTGGATGAAGCATTCAAGGGATACCAGAGGGCCGTAGCCATTAGTGGCAACAAATCTGCAGCTGAGAGTTCACTCGCTCGAGATGCTCACTATGAGAAGGTTGCACACAGCTTTTCTGACACTCCAAAATTCCGAGGCTTTTTATTCTTTTCTGATGATGATGTTCAGATACTCAAGGCATCATTGGCTTGTACAAAGTCATTCTCGTTTGGCTTTTCCGTTGCTTTTAACACCTTATGCACGATCAAGGCCCGGGCACAGGCTGGTGGCCATGCGACCATGGTTCAACAGTTTGTGCAGTGTATGTCTATCCCCGGTGTCATTGCTCGTACCTTCTCTCGACTCCAAACACAGGATGATGATACTTAGGATCGCTTACCCTCTTTTTGAACCTACATTTGCCGCGTTGTATAACTTTCCCTCGTGATACACGGTATCTTGTGAATTGCTGCGTGCGTGGCGGTGATAATGACATTATGAGAATTTGTGTCTAGTCAGCGTGAACCCCGATTTGATAACCGCAACTTACTTATCTCTCTTCCCACAATTCTCTCCGTCGACGTCCTTGCACTCTATCCTCTCTCTCAACCGCCATGTCTTACAAGGTCTTCTGTCTAGGCAACCCTCTTCTTGATGTGCAGGTCAGAGACGGAGAGAAACTCTTGGAAAAGTACGATCTCAAAGCCAACGATGCCATCCTCGCCGAGGACAAGCATCAACCGATGTACGTGAATCGAAATCGCCCTCAGCGTCCGCGAGAGTGCTGATGCCGCGTTCGTCGCAGCTACGAAGAGATCGTGAAAAACTATCCGGTCACGTACGTCGCTGGAGGAGCGTCCCAGAACGCTGCGCGTGGGGCGGCTGTGAGTGTATCCACACGATCGTGAGCTCGATTGATCTGACGACACGACCACGCCAGTACATCCTCCCTCCCGGCTCGGTCGTGTACACTGGTGCTGTCGGTAACGACGACCTTGCCGACCAATTGAGGGCGGCGAACAAGCGGGAAGGGCTGGATGAGGTATACCTCGTCAAGGAGGGCAAGAAGACGGGTGCATGTGCCGTGGTTATCACGGGCCACCATCGGTCCGTGATTTCGTTTCGTTTCGTTCGTGAGTTGCAGTCGTTGACGGCAAGGATCGATCGCTCTAGGTCGTTGGTGACGACGCTGCGCGCTGCCGAGTTATTTGAAAAGTCACATCTCTTGTCGTCTGCGGTTGCCCCGCTCGTGGAGGGTGCCAAGGTCTATTACGTCGAGGGTTTCTTCCTCACGCACGGCCTCGAGTCGGTGCTTCACCTGAGCCAGCATGCGTCGGCGAACAACAAGGTATACAGTCCGTCCCCCTTCGTTCGATGCCTATCTCACACACACGCATCCACACGCATATACACACGCATTGCTTATCGTTCTCGGTGCTGCTCCCACACGCACAATTAATTATAGACCTTCATCCTCAACCTCTCAGCACCCTTCATCCCCAAATTCTTCTCCAGCCAGCTGGAGCAGGTCCTCCCCTACACCGACGTCGTCATCGGCAACGAGTCCGAAGCGCAAGAATACGCCCAGGCGGTACTGAAGAAGGACACGACCGACATGGCGGAGATCGCGCGCGGCATCGCGACGTACGACAAGAAAAACAGCAAGCGCCCGCGTATCGTCGTGATCACGCAGGGCTCCGAGGCGACCGTCGTCGTCGATGGTGCGAAGCCGGACGTGCCCAAGGTGTACTCGGTCACGCCGATCGCGAACGAGCTGATTGTGGATACCAACGGCGCTGGCGACGCGTTCGCGGGCGGGTTCTTGGGCGCGTACGTCGCTGGAAAGAGTCTCGATGAGTGCGTCGAGGCGGGACACAAGATGGGGGCCATGTGTGTTCAGCTGGTACGTAGCCCGCTTTTCCCCATGATGTGCGAGATTGAGGCTGATGAATTCTTGTACCAATAGGTCGGTCCCCAGTTCAAGTGGCCCAAGGTTCAGGTGCTCTAGACTTTATAAGGTAACGGATTTGATTTAAACTGTATGTATCATACCCTCCTCGCTCTCAACAGCGAGTCACTCGTGTATCGTTACTGGATGCTCTCATCACATCACAAGTCATTAACTACATACATAACACTAGAGAATCTGCGCTTATTATTCCCGCCGAATGTAAATCGTGATATCACATCAGTTCAACTGCATCAATATGCATGGAAGAATCTCAGTACATTTCTACGGAAAGGCGCGGCGTCCACGCGCGTTAATGCGTAATGTAGTGCGAAAGTCCAACCAAAAAAAAAGTCACCGGAGAAGGACTATGAGAGTACTATGTCAATATAATATCATGTGTAGAGTAGGTGCTCATGAAGGGGGTGGGGACGCGAGAGACTCCTGCGTCAGAAACTGGAGCATCAGATCAAGCACGGGGGACCCTGCGTTGCTCGCACTGACCTGAGTCAATAACTCGGCTAACAATGGGATGGTCAACAAGGGGGGAAAGAAGGAAGAAAGAAAAGCCGACCTGGGTTCAACATGGGTTCACCGTCCTCCGTAAGTATTTGTTCCAAATCGAGAGAGTGCTCTAGATGTGTTGTATGATGCGATGGAAAAGGATCGTCATCGCTAGGTGAAAGTAGATGCTGAACCATGGTAATTTCGCCATCGGAGCTGCCATCGTTTAGTGGTCGGCCTGTACCTAGTGAAGAGATATGTTTCGAGGAGACTCGCACTCTTGACACTTGGTCGTCGACAGAATAATCTTCATCTATGGTGTCGAGCATTGAATCGACAAATATTTCGGCCATATGCAAAACCTGACTCACTGTCAATGCTACTCCCCGAAGGCGATACTAGCGAAGGATCAATCACAGTGGTATCATTGTCACCGATCTGAGGGTCATCCATTCCGCCATGATCGAGTGAAGGGTCGACAGCCACGACGGGGCTGCTCTTGCGCGATGGTGATGATTCGCCGTTGCTTGATGAACTTGTGGCGCTCTGCACTTGTTCGTTGGTCAGGACGTCAGGTGATTGCATTATGGTGGTAGGACGATAATACTGCGGTGGTGCATTGTAATAGGGGTGAGCGTAACCGATGACATGAGGGGGTGGTTGTGAACCATCGCCAGCCCAAGGAGGTGCAGGTTGCCAGCTCGCTTGATGTAAGCGGGTTGCGGATGTAGGAAGACCTGCGGCTTGGGAATAATGACCATCGCCCACCATTCCCGGCGGAGGAACTATAACTGCAACGGTTTGCATGACGGAAATGTACGAGGAAGCGCATATACTCACCTCCTGCAAATGTGTGTTGACGGTAATAAGCACCTGGAGGAACGGAGTTGGGGCTGGTGGGGTTCCCCTTTGACGAGGGTGTTCGGCTGCGGCTCATCGATCGCGAGCCGGAGGAAGGATGATCCTCACTGCACATCGAAGTTCGTCTGACGACTTGGTCTGTAGGCTCGATCACGAGCCCATTGTGTCTGACAGACAGAGTCTATGAAGGGCACCACAGAGGCATGACGCCTGCACTCACCTCGACTTTTGGTGTCTGCGGAGGGCGTCGGTCTAGGATATCGTCAGCCTCATGCACGAGGCAAAAAGAACTGGCAACGAACACGAGTGAACCTGGCGTCACACTGAGGACAAGCACTGTGTAGCGTCTGTATATGCGTGTCCCTGTAATTAAAAGGACACGTACAATCCGGGTACAGAATGGAGTTTGGTGGTGCGTTGGTGTCTCTTGAGATCGGCTTCTCTGGCGAATTGCTTGTTGCAACCGTTGATCTTGCAAGGCCATACGGTCGAGTCTGAGGGTTTCTTTGGCGATGGTTTGTCCTGTTGCTGGGTCTTTTTCTTACGGGTGTCCTTCTTCTCGTCGGTCTGTTGACGCGATGTAGTATGCGATCCGAATGAGATCCGTTGACTGAGACTGGAGTGCGAGACGAGCAACGAGCGTTACGCACTGTCTGCTTTGATTGTCGGACCATCTCCTTTTATACGTTGACTCGCACAAGGGATCACGGCTGATATGATCCCGGACGGGCGTAGCGTCGGTTGGCAGTTCAGACTGGCCCCCCCCCTCACCGCCCAGTCACTATACACATACATACACAAACATATGCTGTAATCAACCCCCTTCACAATTCTATGGGCGTATCTTTCCCAGCGGACACGGGGCCATCGAAACAACCCGGCAACCGAGCACCGTCTGGTGTAATACCACAGTGGCTGCCAAACCCTGTCAGGTACCCGCCGAAACCAAATAAAAACGTGCCATACTCAATTATCTGCTTCCAATATGTCTCAAAGTCGAATCTGAACTCGTAGTCACCCCCAAAGTCAGCGTCGAGCTGGGACCTTGGAACGAGCTCAAACAGATCCGGATTGAAGCGCATCTGTTCAAATTGAGTCAGCACTCCAAGAACTCGTCAAATGGCCCGGATCTCAACCTTGTCCCGAGTAACGGGATCCAGAAACGGGGCGATCCCCTTGTAAAAGAAATTGAGAAGCAACGGGAGATTCGTTACGATGGCCCGACCCAGCGTTTCCACGTAATGTTGCTGGAGAATCGTAAGAACCTGTCAAACACGTTTCGTCATGTCCCACAAAGTACTGACGAAGACGACCAGAAGTTTACCTTACTCGCCACGGATATAGAAGGATTACTTCTCAGGGTGGTCGTTTTGTAATCGACAATGATAACAAGCGTCTCCTGTCCCGACGGCATCATATCCTTGGCGCGTTCTCTTTCGGATACGATATCAAAACTTGCTCAATGTGATCCGAATCGGTTACACTTACAGCCACCATACGAGATGTCTCAGCTGACGAGGGCCTGCTTCCGTATTTTCTCTGCCAGGGCGCATGTAGATAATGGGGCGTCCGTCCTTGTCAAACCCTGTAAGAATGCTGTTACATGTTATATTCAATATGTCCTACTGTGGATCGAAGTGCAGCCTACATTTTTCCGGTCTCACACTCGACTTTGATCTGGAATAGGTATGGTGTGCTTCTGATGAGTAATACACCCCCACTGAGCGCACCTCGTCCGGCCGAATAAGCTCAGGCTGGTATTCTCGCCTCCACTCCAGCGTTGATTTGATCCTCTTCTCTGCGTCATGCATCTTCCACTTGGCAGCGCGCATATAACGAGGGAGGGTATCTGGCTTGCGTAGCCACCGAAGTTCCCACTTGTAATACTCATGCGAGGCCGGCAGGAGTAGAGAGTGGGCGTACTAAGTATAAAAGGCGCCGCAAAATGATACACTGAGTTGGATTATCCGACAATGTGGCAAGCTTACCTCACGAAGTGCCTCGATCTGTGTCACCTGTTCCTCGGTGTACTCGTGAATGGGCTTTACGATCGTACCCAGCTCTGGCTCAGTGAGAACCGTGGTGATGGGTGGCATTTGGGATAGAGGTAAGTATGTACTATGCCCATAATTAATATTGAAATTCAGAATGATCGCGATCGAACTCGCGGAGTTTTATTTTTTTTAAGTAATCCGTCTTCACAACCTTCACCATGCATTTGATGTACACCCTCGATGGCAGTGGAAATAGGATATATACACTCAACGTGCGTCTCTTCACCTACAGCCTCCACTACCGATTGTTCACGTCTCTATAGAAAATGACCGACGAAGGCAGGATCACCAAGTCTGCTCATCCAGGTATGTTTATGTTTGTGTCTCGCCAAGGGATCTGCTTTAAAAAGTGCGTGCCACAGCTCGTTTTTCACCAGATGACAAGTTTTCTCGCCACCGCGTCACCATCAAAAAGCGCTACGGCGTCCTGCCGACGCAACTCCCCTCTAAGCCTGTGTAACACCATAACGCTTAGTATTTTGGTTGCCGGACATACCGTCGGTGATCACTTGAGAAAGAGTTTGCGATGCATAGGGTCCAATGTATAATGTCGTTATTTTTTTCCAAAAGATAATGGCGGTTGGCCTTGTTCCTGGACTTAGACTCTTTAGGGTTCCAGGTTTATAAGACTGTTCCATTGACGTTGGTTGAGTCCGTGTGACCGGATGCGATGTTCGGTGTGTACCCCTTGTTTTTTTATAGATGCGGAACCGGGACCCTGACTGGGGTTGACTAGGACTTTGACCAGAAATGACAATCAGTTGACTTAGTATTCTATCATCGGTCACTGACTCGCTCTTGATCGATGATCAGCTACGAGCTACGGAGGATCACCGGGGCCCGTTAAGACGCCGCATCGGAAGCAACTGGCTGAGTAGTATCGACACCTGTTCCGTGTTGCCCGTCCGATCGATCCCCGCCAGCTTGAATTGGTGGGAAAAAAGGTGTGAACCTTGGCCTAGTACAGGTCGATTCATTCCGCCGGAGCGACCCATCGGACCGTGAGGTCGAATCAGGCGGTGTTTGGGTGACTCGTGTCAACTGCAACGAGATATGATCTGACTCGCCAAGCTCGGCTTTCAATCAATGGAATGACGTTAGCTAGCCGGATATCCCGCTCATAAGTACTGACATTCATATATATATCCTCAATGCGGAGTCGCTCTCCAGGTTCTGCCCAGCTTCCCCCGGGACGACATGGACCTGCCAACCACGACCCAGTCACCTACAGTCAACATTAATACAGAACACGTCGAGATCCTCGAAGTCGACGCCTTCCCTCATGTCGACATAGCGCAGGCGGAAAATACTTTCAACGAGCTCGCACGTCAGCTCTCTAGGCAATCGGTTCACCGTGTACGTCCATCCAAGCAGACTTCTCGCACAGCTTCCGTGTGCAGCGGCGACTTGGAGAAGGGCGATGAAGCAGACACGCCCTTCGATCTTCGTGACTACCTCACGTCCTCAAACGATGCCAATCAGGCAGCGGGAATCAAGCACAAACACGTTGGTGTCTCCTGGGAAGACCTCGAGGTCAAAGTTGTCGGTGGGGCCGATCACAAGGCAAGTAATTCTGCTTCCATACTACCGCACATGTCCTGAGTCATTCCCAACGTAGATATACATTAACACGTTTGGAGGTGGGTCTATGACCGCGGAACTTCGTATCGCTCAACTGAGTCGCCTTTTCATTAGATGCTGTCATTAATTTCTTTCTTTCGCCCCTCTTCTGGCTATGGGGCTTCATGATGCGTTTTGTGCCGCATCGTCAACCGCCCACGAAAACGATCCTACACAAGTACGTCGTTCACAATGCTTCTATTAAATTCAATGATGCCGACGATGCGCAAGATCATCCGGTGCCCTCAAGCCCGGTGAAATGTGTCTTGTGTTAGGCTGTCCTGGCGCCGGATGCTCCACCTTTCTTAAAACGGTTGCTAATCAGCGTGCTGAATATGCCGTCATCGCGGGCGATGTTCGGTATGCTGGTATTGACGCTGCGGAGATGGCCAAGTACTATAAGGGAGAAGTCGCCTACAACCAGGAAGGTATGACCTCTTCTTTTGTCATGTTTCCGGAGTCTGATCACCTATCAAGGCGATATTCATATATCTACATTAACGGTCGCACAGACGATGGAGTTTGCTCTCTCTACAAAGACCCCTGGCCCAGCAGGTCGTCTCCCAGCCATGACCAGAAAGCAATTTGACACCATGGTTCAGGACATGCTGATGAAAATGCTCAACATTTCGCACACCCATCAAACCCTTGTCGGCGACGAATTCGTTCGCGGTGTGTCGGGTGGCGAGCGAAAGCGTGTCAGTATTGCCGAAATGATGGCAACTCGTGCTCGTGTTCAATGTTGGGATAACTCAACTCGTGGTCTCGACGCGTCAACCGCATTGGATTTTGTCAGGAGCTTGCGTCTCATGACTGACGTGCTTGGTCAGACCACCTTTATTAGCCTGTAAGTTGGAGAAGCATCGCGTGTCGGGGTTTGTTAACAATTCCCGTTTTAGGTATCAGGCGAGCGAGAGCATATACGAATTGTTCGACAAGGTCCTTGTGTTGGACAATGGTCATCAAGTCTACTTTGGACCTGCGTCGGAAGCCCGTACGTACTTTGAGAACCTGGGATATCGGTCCCTTCCTCGCCAGAGCACCCCAGACTATCTATCTGGGTGCACGGACCCTAATGAACGTCAATTCGCCGACGATCGCTCGGAGCGTGATACTCCGTCTTCTCCGGAAGGTCTCGAAAATGCCTTCTATACCTCACCCACTTACGCAAAGCTTCGACGTGCCCTCGGCGATTTCAGGCAACGCATGGAGACCGAGAAAGAGGATCAAGAAGCGTTTCGTGATGCTGTACTAGCCGACAAGAAGCGCGGTGTGTCGCGGAAGAGCCCTTATACTATCGGTTTCACTGGTCAGGTGAAAGCACTCACGATCCGGCAATTTCGCGTCCGTCTTCAGGATAGGTTTCAACTAACGACAAGTTTCGGAATGGATATCGTACGTCTTTTTGTTCGTTCTAGGTTTGGTTCTGATTGTATCTATAGATTCTGGCACTTGTTATTGGCGCTGCCTTCCTGAATTTGCCTAATACCGCCGAGGGAGGCTTTACCCGTGGAAGTGTTATCTTTCTTGGAATGTTGACCATCTGTCTCGAGGCGTTGGCCGAGGTATGTACCCCTCTGTTGCTCGAGGAACTCAAGTCTCAATTTATTTATCATATGTACTTAGATGCCCACGATGATGTTGGGGCGGCCACTGGCAAACAAACAGGTCGGCTATGGCTTTTACCGCCCCGCTGCCCTGGTGTTTGCCAACTTTTTCGCGGACATGCCCTTCTCTGCAACCCGGGTTTTCATTTTCGACGTGATAATATATTTCATGTCCGGCTTGTGGGTCGTTTTCTCCAGTCTTGCTTCGTTTCTATCTCACTTTTGTTCGCAGGGCACGCTCCGCTGGCGGATTCTTCACCTTCCACCTGTTTATCTATGTCGCGTTTCTGGTCATGCAAGGATTCTTCCGCACATTTGGGTTGCTATGCGGCAACTTTGATACCGCGTTCCGGCTTGCTACGTTCTTCCTCCCAAACATAATTCAATATACGGGCTACATAATCCCCGCGTTCCAGATGAAGCGATGGTTGTTCTGGATTGTAAGTTTCGTTGGTTTTTTCTTCTCTGATCACGTTATCTCACTCGTAGACAGACCTACATGAATCCCCTGTCTTATGCTTGGGCCGCGATGATGGAAAATGAATTTATGCGCACATCGCTGGTCTGCGATGGTTCTTTCGTCGTGCCCAGAAATGGTCCAGGAGTGACCAAATACGCGTTCGTGACCTCATTTTCTGACGGGATTTTGACAATCAGAAAGTAACTAACGTATCGTTTAGGGGAAATTTGGGTCCTAATCAAGTTTGCACCCTGTTCGGTGCACAGTCAGGGAGTGACGTTATTATTGGCAACGACTATCTTGAGGCCACATACGGTGTCACTTCTGCTGACCTCTGGCGTCGCAATTTGATTGTTCTTTTGGGTTTCCTGATCTTCTTTTTGTTCACCCAAGTGATCGCGATCGAGTATCTTTCGGTAAGGCTTCCTCGTACATTTCAGATCGTCGAACGCTGACTCGGAAATCATCCGTTGATAGCCTAAAACATTTGGCGGATCGACCTATATTTACGCCAAGGAAGACGGCGAGACGAAAGCGCTCAATGAGATCCAACTTCAGAAAAAGGCGCAACGCAACGAGAAGTTTGATGATGATAAGACGAGGCGCTCACGCGAAGAAACCAAGTGCGTTTCAGGCTGGCGCGGGAAGTGTTTCATCTGTATACTAACCTTATTTGTAGGAGAGCGAGCACCCAAGGTCATAAGAAGACGTTTACGTGGGAGAATCTCAACTATCACGTTCCGGTACCCGGTGGGACGAGAAGGCTCCTTCATGACGTTGACGGCTACGTTAAACCTGGGACGCTGACGGCGTTGATGGGTGCCTCTGGCGCAGGTACGTTTACATTGGATCGCTACAGACTGCGGGGATTTTAACAGGAATAACAGGCAAAACGACGTGTCTGGATGTACTGGCGCAGAGGAAAAACATTGGCGTTATCTCGGGTGACATTTTCGTGGACGGCAGGCCCATTGGCGCCGATTTTGCCCGCGGAACTGCTTATGGTATGTCATTGGGACCTCCCTGACTGTCAGCACTTTCTGATCGTTGTCGTCGTCACTAGCCGAGCAAATGGACGTCCATGAGGGAACGGCCACAGTTAGGGAAGCGTTGCGATTCTCCGCATACTTGCGGCAACCCGCTGAGGTGTCCATTGAGGAGAAGAACCAGTATGTTGAGGAAATCATCGAGCTTTTGGAACTACAAGACTTTACGGAGGCGCTCGTGTTCACTTTGAGCGTCGAAGCACGCAAGCGTCTTACTATCGGTGTCGAACTAGCAAGCAAGCCTGCGCTCCTTTTGTTCTTGGACGAACCCACATCGGGCTTGGATGGCCAGAGCGCGTGGAATTTGGTGCGCTTCTTGCGAAAACTTGCAGATCAAGGACAAGCCATTCTGTGTACTATCCACCAGCCTTCCAGTGTGCTGTTCGAGAGCTTCGACCGTCTCTTGTTGTTGGAGCAGGGCGGAGAGACTGTTTACTTTGGCGACATCGGCAAAGACTCGCAGGTGATTCGGGATTATTTCTCCAAGCATGGGGCGGTCTGCCCTCCGAATGTCAACCCGGCGGAATATATGCTGGAAGCGATCGGTGCTGGGCTGTCTCCCAGGGTTGGCCCGCGGGACTGGAAGGACGTGTGGGCGGACTCGCCTGAGTTACAGCAAGTACGTGCTGAGATCAGTAAGGTCAAGGCCAAGGGATTGGCTGTCCCCGTTACTGAGAATAGCCAAACGCGTACATGTATGTCGTCGACTTTGGGCACGATCGCCCTTTGTTTATATGTTTTTTCTAACTTGACTTCGCAGATGCGACCTCCTTTTTGTACCAACTGCGCACCGTCATTCAACGAAACAACGTCGCGCTGTGGCGTTCTCCGGATTATGTGTTCAGCAGGTTGTTCGTGCACGCGTTTTTTGCGTTATTCATCTCCCTGTCGTTCCTCAACTTGGGACACACCATCCGGGATCTGCAGTACCGTGTCTTTGCGATGTGGGTCCCTTTTTCTTCTTGGGTAAGGTCGACGTCTAATGCACATATCTGCATGGCAGTTTCTGGCTTGCTGTATTGCCTGCGATCATCATGAGCCAACTTGAGCCTATGTTCATCTTCAACAGACGTGAGTAAATTGGCATTTTTGTGGAACCGTTCTCCATAAATATTACGATCTGTAGGGACCTTCATCCGAGAGGCCTCGAGTCGGATATATTCTCCGTATGTGTTCGCCATCGCTCAGCTCATCGGCGAAATGCCATACTCGATACTTTGTGCGACCGTATACTGGCTTCTGACGGTGTTCCCGATGCACTTTGGGCAAGGTGCTACCGGGTTAAACGGGCTTGGCTTCAATCTGTTGATCACCATCTTCATGGAGCTTTTTGGTGTATCGATCGGCCAACTCGTCGCGGCACTGTCGCCATCCATTCACATCGCCGTCCTGTTCAACCCCTTCATCGGCATCGTCCTCGCCATGTTCTGCGGTGTTACCATTCCGTACCCGTCCATGGCGAGCTTCTGGCGAGACTGGCTTTACCAGCTGGTGCCGTATACGCGGACTCTGTCGGCGGTGTTGTCGACGGAGCTGCACGGTTTAGTCATCCGGTGTGCTTCTGACGAGTTCAGCGTTTTCACCCCACCTACAAACCAAACGTGTCAAGATTGGGCTGGAGACTTTGTCAACGCATTTGGCGGATACCTCGATAATCCGACGGCTACCGCTGCTTGTCGATATTGTCAATATGCGGTGCGTTTGCGTTCGCGAGGACGTGTCTGTGCGTGAACTGACCAAGAAAATAAACGACACAGGTTGGTGACGAGTTCTTTACGCCGCTCAACATCCGGTTCGACACGCGTTGGCGGGATGCGTTCATCTTGTTTTCGTATCTTGTCTTCAACGTCGTCGCGACCATCAGTGAGTTACTTTTGTTCTCACATCATTTCTCATCGTACCTGATCTTTCCTCCCTCCCCTCCCTTTTCAGTCGCATCACGATTCCTACGGTATGCAAAGCGATGACGAGCGTTTAACTTTTTTGCGAGAACATTCTAGACGACATGGCACGAAGTCACGTTTTTCACATCTGACCTCATTCAGGCACGATATCATGAATCTCACGCATCATACATTCGAAAAGTCAATGTGTTGTCCTCTACAGGGAGGCTCCGTTTTTATTGTAATGCATACATCTTAATTCTCGTTGTGCTTTGGGGGGATTCAGAGTCACGGTGTGATGACCGAGACCGAGGAACGCCCGTTCACGAGGATTTGTAAGTCGTTGGCGTCATTGCTGACAGATATCATGTGACTTGATAGATCATACAGCAAGTATAGCGAGTATAAGAGCGATCTGACCCGCGCTTTCTCATCTACAGGAATCCCATCAAGAGCATCCATCCCACCGTACCACCAGCCTATCTCCATCCATCATGGTCAAGAAAATCGAGTCCAAGGAAGAGTTCGATGCAATCGTACGTTCCTGTGCTTCCCTCTGATCCACATACTGACGTTATCATTTTTATTATTACGATACGTGTACACAGATCAGCAGCGGCAAGGTAGCCCTTATCGACTATTACGCCGACTGGTGTGGGCCGTGCAGACAGATCTCTCCCATATTCCAGAAGTTCGAGGATGAGCACAAGGAGAAGGAGGGCGTCGAGTTTTACAAGGTCAATGTCGATGATCTCCCGGATGTCGCTGCGGAGTGCGGGATAAGGGCCGTGAGTGCTCTCGGGTTTTCCTTCTTTTAATTCTCATCTCATCTGGTCTTCTACACTCTCCTGTCGGATTAGATGCCCACATTCCATGCGTACAAGAACAAGACACGGATTCACGAGCTGGTTGGCGCTAACCCCCAGGGGCTCCAGGTATGTTGGTTCTGGGATGTCAATGGCGCCGAGAGGCTGACGGAATTGAACCCATCTCACACATTGTAGACTTTGGTCGACACAGGTCTCGGGCACCTGTAAACTCATATCATGGACAATGTATACATAGACATGCATACCGTCGATCGACTTCCCTAGGCGAGCGCGCCGGGTGTAAAGTTATGATTAAATTCCTTGGCTATGCATCTTGTTTATCCTGATGGGGTTAGACGTGTGATTCTCTACTTAAAATCGTGCGGATCTTTCCGTGACTCCACGTTGCACTGCGGACCTGCTTGCGTTCTTGGAGCCACTGGAGGGCCTGACTTCCTTCCCGGGCGTACACATTTCTTGAAACTTTTGAGCGACAAGGTTATGAGGGTGGGACAATAAGCTTAAGTTCCAGACCGGTCTCTGTCGGACCATCATTTACAAGCGGTGGATTCCGCCCCAAATCCCGGTCGTGGTCACAGCGCTTGGTTCGTCGGTTTATCCGTGGTTCGTACTTGTGAAATTCCACCGAGTTATATGATGCCTGCAAACACGGTCATTGACATCCGCCTAGCAAAGTGACTGACACGACAACAAGGGCGAGCGATCCACATGTTTGGCAAAGATGCTAGCGTGCGTTATATCATTAGGTAGGCTGCACATGGACGATGGGTATAGATGATAGAACCGTGGAGTGAATCATGGGGTCGTGAAGTGAAGAGAGAAGAAAGTGTGTAACTCTACCGAGCGTCCGCTTCAATTGTCCGTGATCAAACCTGGGGTGGGAAATGAAACAGTCAGTACACGCGTTTTCGCCAAGAAAAACAAAGTGGAATACACGAACCAAACTGAGTTCCAGCGTCCAGACCCTTCGCGCCCACAGCTTGACCAGCGTGGTGGGTTCCCCAGGTTGTGCTAAATCCACCTCCATACCGTCCCACCAACACTTGCGCTGCGGGATCGGAAAGAAATGTAAGCGAGAAATACATAAGATCGGAACGTGAGGGACTTGCAGCAGGTTTCCTCCAAAATAGGAGCAACTTTTGTGCAGTGGCCATTTGGTTATAGTCTATGGTGACGGGGCGTTCGCCATTCGCTGCTGGTGGGTGTACGATGCCCGTCTTGAGTAACACGAGGGCTATCGACGATATACAACACCGGGAGGGTTCGATCGCGCGAAATCCCCATTCGTCGTCGCGATTGAATCCGCTGTCGAACAACATGGTCAGCGACTTACGCGAATAGCCACGCTTTCGCGTAATGCGAATCACCTCATGCACAACATGTCGATGAGGTGTTGTTCAGCGATGTTGTTTTCCTTGTGAACGTTGCGTTGCAACGCGGTGAAGATATTTCGCTTCTCCATGATATTTTGTCCGCATCGACGTTTGACGTCGAGAAGGGGTTGGTTGGCGTTTCCGTGTTCGTCGGTAGTGGCGGTGGTGTTATTTGGGGGTATGGCAAAGTATTCGAGCTCCTCTCTAAGGACGATGATGGCCTGCTTGCTGAGCAGCGGGTTCTGAGAGGCGGAAGGACCAAAGTCAGAGGGGGACCCGTCCAGCAGGTGCTGCTGAGCGGCAAACAAGCCGGGGGAACTTGCGGTCCCGTAGAACGAGTCAGACGCAGTCCGGAAGAATTCGAGGACGTATGCAAAGCAATCTGGGTCAAACTATAACGAATGCAATTCAGCGAGGGTGGATAGGGCCGGAACATGAGAAACCCACGTCGACCGCGTAGACCTCCTCGTCTTCTTCGTTCTCGCCACCGTCTGTAAAGGCTGCGCTTTGGCGACTGAGTACAAGGCCGTTCGGGAAGAGACACAAGAGGACTGATTCGGGCAGGTTCATTATCGTTTCTCTGTCGACAGAGAAGCGCCTGCCACGAAGGTCGAGGAGGAGCCTTGTGAGCAGCTGTGGCTGCAGGTTGGACTGAATTGGGACCTGGTGCTGGGACACCTGAGTGATCGGGGAGGACGATATTGAGACCGACGCCATGGTGGATGTAGAGGAAGACGTCGACGTTGGCCAGTTGAGTTGGTCTCACCCAAGCCTCGAGGCGCGCGCAATGTCTAGTATTTGGTCGAACAAACAAAGGGATCTTCGTATTAGTGGACTTAAAGTGGTTTGTATATTTATTCCATCAAGGGCACAGGTCAGTGTCGCCTGGCCTCAAGTTTGAACCACGCGTTTCCCCTAGCTTGACACGTTGTCGGCCAGAGCCACTACCGGATCTTTTGCTACTACCAAAAACAAGTCGATTCCCTATTTCACATCTATAATACCCGCAGAGCTAAACCATTTCCAAATCCCAAATCCCGTCTATGAGTAGGAGCCGTCGACCACAATCACTGAACCCACTAATTCACTCCGTCACATACTCAGGGTCTTGTAAACGAGCCGCTACGATGCGAAGGGGTCAGGTCGCCCGCATGATCTCCGAAAAATCACCTTACCCTAAGTTGCACTGGATCTGCGCCCACATGCTCAATGACTTGAACTCCCTTCAGGAATACTTTGAATGCGGGAAGCTGATCACGGGCCATCGTCATTCATGATCCTCCCCGGTTGTGGCGGAAAACTTACCTGTCGGACTCCTAGCTCATGTGAGACTTCCCGGACCTCCTCAGTATCGAGGCGGTAGAATTGCACCGACGGGTTTTGTGCGGCCAATTGGTCGTATAGTTCCGTCATCGGTTGGCACGTCGTACACCACTCCGCCCAGAATTCGATAATGGCGGGTCGGGTACCGTTGACCTGGGAGGAACGCTAAAGTCAGGCGGCTCGTCGTGTCTCCGCGGATTGACGGCTTACTGCTGTCTCGAACTCGGCCATGGATGTGATGTAGACGACAGGCATTGTGAGCTATTGAGGTATGTGGACGAGGGGAGCTCGAGAGAGAGGAGTAGGTTTTTTTTGCTGATTCTCTGTCATTCAGGTCTTTGGGATTTTATACCCAGCTCGCTTGTCCAATACTGTTGAGCATCATGTCTCACCAATATCTTCACACATCTCATGGATGTACAAATTCCTCACCTACGTGTCGGGTCAGATTCCCAATTCGAACGAGCAATATCATCGTTCCTAGGACGAGTGAGACCAATAGCCAGGCGAAACAGGCGTGCTTTCCATTCCGGAGCCTGCGGGACCGTAGCAATGGATTGCATCGTCCTGCCCCCGATCGTTTACGCTGCTGAGCGTTCCCGTTGTGTCCTGGTGACGCAATTCAGTCATTTACCGATAACATGATATTGGCCCTCATTTTCTTCTAGATGAGATCGCCAGGGCCCCCGACTCCGACCAGATCTGTTCCAAAAGCGGTGGGAAGAGCAGTGTCTCGGAGTCTCCGAAATACTCTAACAAATCTAGGCGAAAATTCGAGAGACATAGTGGCAGATCGGTTTTACTTCGAGAGGTGAGAGCAGTGGTATATATTGTCCGTTGATAAGTTTTCCAAACATTCCGTCGTTTCAGGCTGACATGGGGGCGTTGCGATGACATTTACCACTCATTACTATCGAAATTCCTCTCAGCTCCACGGCAGGCTGGATACGGTGCACGAAACACGAACGAGGAGGACAGCGGTTCCTGTCCAGCTCAATCCCGTGCACCGGATTCTGGACGAATATGAGTTTTACCAAGTTGGCCATTTGATCTGTTTGATGATCGTGACTGCCCGCATACTGATATGATAAAAATGATGAATCTTGCAGTTCATATTTGACAACACAAAAATTGTGCGTCGTGGTCGATTTGAAAAGCAACGCCAAAGTCGATGTCCAAATGGGGTTAGATCTTTTTCCGTGTTCGCTCGTGCTTCCAGCCTCGTGGTCTCCTCTTTGCCAGTGGTAGGCGAGTAACCAGTCTGGCGCTCGCGGGACTTGGTTGTACTCCTATGGTTGCCTACCGTTTGACCTCGTGACAGCGGGAATGACGTCTTGCTGTCATTTTTTCGAGTCCGTTCCCGCGGGATGACGGCTTGCTTTTTTTTGGTTGGTAGTGCCGAACGTCGAACGTCGAACGCATCATGTTACAGGTTGCTGGTTTCCTGACCGTCTGACCCCTCTGTTTTCTTTTCCGTTTCCATGATTGTTTTTTCCCAGGGCGGGTGTCATTTCCAAGCATTGCAGACATGGTGATACTGATATAGTGCATATGATGCGTTGTGAAATTCAGTGATGCAGTGTGGTGTGCCCATTGTTATGGAAGACGGGGACGAGACGATTTAGGGATCGCTTTCTTTCTTCTTTTCTTCTTTTCTTCCTATTTCTCGCGTGCGCGCGTCTCCGCGTTCCTTTTGTAATACCAGTGTTTGCTTCGATCTGCGGAGTCGTGTACATAAACGATTGCAGTTACCGTTACATACAGGCTACATATGATATGGCGCATCGGCATCAACATCATCATTACCCTTTATCTTTATCATCATCATATCATCGTCATCAATGAGGGGACAGGGACGGGAGCAGGAGAAGAAGAAAGGAGAGGGGGTGGGTCTTGCATTATCGTATATTATATACAATACATATGTCTACATATATCTATATTCCGCCGGAATGATGAGACGATCATGATCCACAATATCGACACGACCATCATATTGACAAGACACGACACTGCGCCGCGTGGTGGCGGGGAGAGAGCGTGGCGATGCACGAGCGACGTGCGGATTGGTGTCCTCCCTACTTACCAATACCAAGAGACAAAAAAAGGAAGAAGACCAAGTCGAACAAGAAACGACACGGCTTCGATTCCATGGAATTTGGAAATGTGTGCATGTCATACAAACGCCGTTTTCGCGGCTTTTTTTCGTCTTTTTTGCAAATTGGGAGGTGCGATGATGGGTGACAGTGCGTTCGTTTATAGCATGATCGTTATCGTTGTCGCCGTTACTACCAAGTAATAGTGTGCACACCGTTGACCTATCGGAGGTGTTTGGTTCTTTTCTTTTCGCTTTTTATGTAAATTCGGGTCAGACGACCAATATGCACTAGGAGCCTCGGGACCGGAGTGCCTCGCTCGACTGACGTCCGACATATCGGATAAAGTTGCTGGGCACTCGGAGATTGGGGAGGAGGGAAGCATCGGAGTTGTACGGTTTCATTCTTCATCTTCATCTTCCGAAACTTCATTTCTGCTCGAGCCCGAGTCGACGGTGCCATAGCCCCGAGGTGGAATCGTCTCGACACGATCCACAGTCGTCCACGGAATTCACGTTGGTATTACCTCTCATCCTTCCATCATCCATTCCCCTGTTCCGAATGTTCCGTTCACGCGCGCGCTCTGGGTACACTTCTTCTTCCTCGGGGCGGCCGGAGGCGTGCTCCTGTTGATACAGTGATCATAAATATGACAAATCGTCGTCGAGAGAGACGACCTGTGTGTAGCCATGTAGCCAAGCACGATCACTCCGAGATGAATGTCAAGAAACGAGAAATGAACAGCGAGCGGGTATCCACGGGATTTCTCTCCTATGATTGTGCTTTGTGCTTCCTTATCGTTCGCGGCGCTGCTTTTTTTCGGCTTAATTAAGACGAGATGATGTTTCCCGTGAGAACAGGGGGAGGAATGAAAGGTAAGGCAGCAAGGCGAGGGAATGAATGGAAGGGGTAGGGACGACGCTGCGGTACAAAAATAAACCAAAAAATGAATGAATGAAAGATGAAACGAAGGAAGGAGTGGACGCGTCGCAGAGATATGAGTTCCTGACGGTGGTGAGGCGACGAGGCGACGAGTTGGACGCCCGTTGCTTATCAGCGATGATGGGAATGCACCGGGTAGACGTGGGCCCAGACACTGCCTTTTCTTTTCTGTTCTTTTTTTGGTCTAGACGGAGAGGAGGGTCGTCCGATAGATGCACGAGATGCGAGACGAGCTTACACGTCAAAAGGACGCACTGTCGGGGACGTGTCCGTCTGGTTCGGGTCTGTGTAGATCGAGATCGTCGGTCAGTGAGGAAGGGTCGAGACATACAAAGAAAAGAAAAATAGAAAAAGCTGTCCCTGGCGTAGCTGCGCAGACACCTTTTCGCCTCTCTTCTGCCTTGGCGGAAACGTGTTGTTGGTTACAGTGCGATGCTTCCTCTCCATTCTGGAGCCGCTGAGACGAGGCATAGGAATTCCGTTCCCCCCTCTCTTCGTCCCTCCGTCAGCTTCACAGCGCTCGTCTCAGTTACGTACAGAGGCGTGCGGTCGCGTGGCCCTGCGTACACGCGCGTCCGAGCCCCTTGATAGAAGAGCAGCGACCGCCTTCGGGTGACCTCGAGCACCGCAGGGTAGAAGAAGCGTGGGGCGACTTTCGAGTGGCTGTGCTACCACGCCGGTGACGACAACTGCACGATCGTGCGTGCGTGCATGTGTGGAGGAACTCCCTCCCATATCATATTATCATTTGACTTGGAACAGACCGACTGGTTCAGTACTTCTTTCGGTCAGACGACCGGGAAATTTGCACATGCGCCGAGCTGCGCCGTATGAGAAGACTAGAGATGAGAGGGGGAGAGGGAGAAGGCGAATGGAAAATGTCGGAGCGTGGCAGACGCGTGTGTTTTTCGTGTTTGCGTCTCCTTTGGGTGAGTCATGACATCATATTGATGGGAAGCATGTCAGAGTTTCTGATCGTCTCGGAGGCCCTGAGGAAGGGTTTCGTGATGACAAAGGGAAGGGTGGGGGAGTGCGGGGGTGCGCACGGCGGAAGGGCGAAGATGACGTGTGTGGCTCCATTGTATGGTG
This sequence comes from Leccinum boreale, assembly GCA_038092235.1. Classification (NCBI taxonomy): domain Eukaryota; kingdom Fungi; phylum Basidiomycota; class Agaricomycetes; order Boletales; family Boletaceae; genus Leccinum; species Leccinum boreale. The sequence continues at coordinate 53,698 of JBBPPX010000123.1, forward strand.
CAAGTTTGGTCACGGTGGAAGGATGAGCGCATTCTTGGGAGGGAAGGTGGAGGTAACAAGACTTGTTCTGTCGAACATGCGACGAACGTATGCTACACTAGAAGTATGATGGCGCATATCACGAGATGCATATGGTGGACGTCCGCAACTGATTCGGGGCGTTTCAGCTTCCGATGACCCCACGTTGATCAATGCATTCGCGTAGTACGCAGACTAAGCGGGCGGCCGACCCGATCATTTGGCAACGCGGACACAGCGGGTCAAGACACCGTTCCCATATGTGCGTTGGTGTGATCAGAATTGTGGGAGGTACTAGCTTGGACTTGTGAGTATGTTGGGCCACAAAGTATATAGACGGGAATGCCAGTGGGTCAGGACGTCACTGCGAGATATGGATATGATGAACCGAATTCGTCTGACACCGGAGCTAGTCCTGGTGTCTCTTTCTGACAGTTTAGCTCTGAACGTAAAGCTGAACTGGGGAAGACCGACAGCCTGGTGCGTTATCAAGCACTTTATCAAGGGATCGGCCATTGACTGCGATTGACCTGGATCCATAACGTTTTGTTCTGAAGAATGATGCCTGTGCGATGCTGCATTTGCAAAGCCGATAGCTAAGCGGGGTGGAGGACGAAGTGCAGCCTCGACCCGCAAGTACATTGCAGATGGTAGTACTCCCGGTGGAAGTCCAAGGGTGAAACCATCATGTTGCCCTGAGCCATTTATTTTGCTGATTTGAAACGAGGAACAAGGGAGAGTCCTGTACGTATCTGCGCTGGCAGCCTAAAAGCAACTTCTGTACTGGTGGTCGGTCCAGGAACCTCCCACTGTGCCCGAGCGTGGCAAGGGGAGGAAGAACGTTCGTGTGGTAACGGCCACGTTTGTATAGCGTGGCTACCTACGAAACATGTACTTACTTGTGTATGATAGTTTTTTTTGGGTGTTGAGTCGGCTACAGTAAGGGCGGATGACCAAGTCACGGTTGCGGCGTTGTTGTTTTTGGTTGGTTCCCATCAGCGAGTTGAGAGGGGCCGTCTTGGTGTGCTCACACCTTCTCTCGATATCACCGCCGCTCTTTTTCTTCGCCACCATCACGACAAACAGCGAGCGGGACATTCCCCGCTCCCCGTCACAATGAGCCATCAACAGCAGCAGCAGCGCCCGTCTCGACTCAGTCGTCCACAGCCCCCTTCTTACCCTGTTCAGCAGTCCTACTCCCACCCGATACCCCCTCCGCAGCCAACCTCGCAACCTCCCACTGCCTATTATGCCCAACCTCCTTACTCTCCCCGCTCGGCTCAACCCAACATATCTTTTCAGACCACTGAACGTGGCGACAGGCATAGCGCTCTCGACGCTCCCCGTCAACGATCCATGCCCTCTGCCTACCAAAACCAGTTCTCTCCACCGCACCCGGACGCCGAGACTGGCGACTTTTTGGAGCAGGGCAGCAGGGTTACCAGGAAGAAGAGTCTTGTGAAACCCGACAGAGAGAAGATCGAACCCGGTCATCGCCAGTGGCACTATCGATCCCACGTCGAACAGATGGCAGACGATGCTCGAGGCGGCGTTCAGCCTTCCAGTATGTCATCTGTCTCCCCAAGAAAACAAGTCCGTTTGCCTAATCCCTCTTTCTTATCTAGCTACCGGGAATTATCCCCAGAAGCTCCGCCGTGGAAAATCATTGCTGGCCCGCGAGGAGGACGTCCAGGAGGACTCGGGCATTGCTCTCTTCAAGCGTGGCGCTACTCTGCGCAGGAAGCGCCCACAGTCCCAAGCTACTCCGCTGACCCCATCCGATGGTTCTTCCCGAAAGTGTCTCGATGGTATTGGTCCCGGACCAAAGGACTGTTGGTTCATATTTTGCTATGTCATCACATGTTGGATCCCTTCCTTCCTACTCAGAGCTTGTGGTACGTTTCCTTGACCTGAACCTTGCGTGGCATTGCTTGGTCTCACCCTTGACGCTAGGTATGCGGACCCCGGAGCAACAGCGCGCATGGAGGGAAAAAATGGGCTTGCTTAGCATCATTCTTTGCGAGATGGCTGCCGTTGGTTTCATCACCTTTGGTTTTACCGAAACCGTCTGTGGGCAGCCCCCCAACCGGTATCACCAGGGCCAAATCAGTAACAGCTCGGTCATCATTCACGGCTACGACTACGACTTTTCGAATTTCAAGCACCCCGCTGCTGGTGCGTTCAACGGTAGTACGAATCCACTCATCACTGGTGGTTGGAATCTTGCATCACACGATGCGAGCTTTCTGTTCCAGACTGTCAATCAGAATTGCTTGGGCTACATCACTTTGGCTAGCGGATCACCCATCAACGGCTCTGGAGAGAACTTGGATTGGTACTTCCCGTGTAACATCTTCGACCCACAGTCGAGTTCGAATTCGGCCAACACGACCGGTTACGGATCTATCACCAATTGTCATGTATCTTCTCAAGCCAGGCAGGAATTCTCTAGCATGAAGCATCTCGGGCAGGTTTACTATACATGGAGCGACATTGCTGCGTCGGATCGCAACTTGGCTGTGTTCGAATCGTAAGATCATCACCTCGTTTGTGTGTTCGTCGCTGAAATCAACATCATGACATAGTTCTGTGCTTGACCTTAATCTGCTCAATTGGCTCAGCAGTTCGTATGTCCAATACCCGTCGCTTTTTGATGAGATGAAGAGTGCGAAAGGCGTCTTCAACGGCAAAGATATCACCATGATGCTCATGCGCGCTGGCGATCATAACCTCGGCAGATGCCTTGAGGATATCATCACCGTCGGGTTCATCGACACCAATAGCATCGGTTGCGTTGCTTCCGACGTCGTCCTGTACCTTTCCCTCATTTTCATCGTTGGCGTTGTCGTCATTCGCTTCGCTATGGCTGTTCTCTTCGCATGGTTCTATTCCTGGAAACTCGGCAATTTCCCCCGAGAGACCTACGAGCAACGGATGCAACGGTCTGAGGAAATCGAGGCCTGGTCAAATGATATTTATCGTCCGGCACCGAGCCAGTACCGACCCAACGTATCCAAGGGTGGTCTACGCCCTGGGAAGCATAACAAGCGTTCAGTTTTCCCCTCCATCTCGCGTTTCACTCCTGTAGAGAAGGCTCCGAAAGGCCCGAATCCTCGCCCATCGACGAACTATGGCATGCTCGATGTTTCGAACAAGCGTAGTACTGGTTACTTGACACCGAAACATTCAGGAAAGGGATCACCGCCTGACTCGCCAGCTTATCGTTTCTCGAGGAGCACACAGTCGGTCGCAGATTCATCGTTACGTGGATTCCCGACTCGTTCGTCATTCATAGACACACCATGCCCCTTCCCACTTCAGAACGTTATTCCTCAGCCTCCTCCCGACTACGAGCCATTCAACTTCCCCCTCGCCCACACTATCTGTCTTGTCACTGCATACTCCGAGTCCGTGGAAGGTCTACGAACGACGATCGATTCACTCGCCACCACAGATTATCCCAACAGCCATAAGCTCATTCTAGTTATCGCCGATGGCATGGTCAAGGGTGCCGGAAATGCGCTGACAACGCCCGACATTTGTTTGTCAATGATGAAAGAATTCGTCATTCCGCCCGATGAAGTCATGCCCCACTCGTATGTCGCCATCGCCGACGGTCATAAGCGACACAATATGGCCAAGGTCTACGCTGGCTTCTATGACTATGATGATTCCACGATCGAGGGCTCAAAGCAGCAGCGCGTGCCGATGATCCTTGTCGCCAAGGTTGGCAACCCTATCGAGGCCACCGACCAGAAACCCGGAAACCGTGGTAAACGTGACTCTCAGATCGTCCTGATGGGGTTCCTCCAGAAAGTCATGTTCGACGAACGCATGACGACGTTCGAGTATGAGTTCTTCAACTCGATGTGGAGGGTAACAGGCGTCAGTCCCGACCGGTATGAGCTAGTACTCTGTGTGGACGCCGATACGAAGGTGTTTCCCGACTCGTTGACGCGCATGGTTTCTTGTATGGTCGTGGATGTTGAGATCATGGGCCTTTGCGGTGAGACGAAGATTGCGAACAAGACTGATAACTTTGTTACCATGATGCAAGGTAAGCGGGTATTCTGTCCACGTGTGCGCTTCACTAACGTCGTGTCGCGGGTATCAAGTATTTGAGTATTACATCTCGCACCATTTGACCAAGGCGTTCGAAGCCATGTTCGGTGGTGTCACTTGTTTACCGGGTTGTTTCAGCATGTACAGGATCAAGGCACCAAAAAGCGACACTGGCTATTGGGTTCCCGTCTTGGCCAACCCAGACATCGTGGAACACTATTCAGAAAACGTGGTCGACACGCTCCACAAGAAGAATTTGCTCCTGCTTGGTGAAGATCGGTATCTTACAACCCTATTGCTCAAAACCTTCCCTCGACGAAAGAACATATTCTGCCCTCAAGCTGTCTGCAAGACCATCGTCCCCGACTCCTTCCGCGTTCTCTTGTCTCAGCGTCGCCGTTGGATCAACTCGACTGTTCACAACTTGTTCGAGCTCGTCCTTGTCCGTGACCTTTGTGGTACTTTCTGCTTCTCGATGCAGTTTGTTGTCGGAATGGAGCTGCTGGGCACACTGGTGTTACCCGCTGCTATCAGTTTTACGCTCTACCTTATTATCATTTCCATCATCCCCGGTGGTCCCAACACGACCATTCCGCTCATCCTATTGGCATTCGTCCTCGGTCTCCCTGGTCTTCTGATCGTCGTCACTTCACGCAAGATTGCGTACCTCGGATGGATGGTTATATATCTTCTCTCTCTTCCGATATGGAACGGTCTTCTCCCCGCCTATGCGTTCTGGCACTTTGACGACTTCTCCTGGGGTCAAACCCGTCAGGTTGCTGGTGACAAGGGTGGTGATCACGGAGACAAGGACGGTGAATTCGATTCCTCTCATATCGTGATGAAGCGATGGGTCGAATTTGAGCGGGACCGTCGCTGGAAGAATGGAGTACAGTCACGTGACTCAACGGTTGACAAGAGGCAAGTACAGATCCGTTCGACCGGTGACGAAGAATTGATCATTATGCTAACAGTAACAGGTATTCGATGGCTTCGACGTCCGATTTCAACCACGCAAATGGTGGTCCCGATTCTTCCAACTCGGAGTGTTCACCCTCAGCACCTTACGGTGCTCGGCAACGACACGACAGCAGTGGCCCATTGGTCCTCCCCGCTCCATTATCTGTCAACAAGATAATCACGTCTGCTGCTTCTGGCTCGACGGTTGCTATGTCGCGCTCCAGCGAGGACGTCACCTACGCTTCCGACATGGGTTCAATATCTAATCAGCGGTTGATTCCCACCCCGCAAGATCAGTACGACGCCTACATTGACCCCCGATACCCCCAGTTTGATGCCCAAGTTGCTCGGACAGCTGGTACAAACGGTGGTGTTCTTCGCAACCCAACAGTGTCGAATCAGTACCCAGGCGAGACGCAGAACCCGTTCCGAGCTTCCGAAGCGCAGGCAGTTGCCTATGATGAGTATAGTGGATACTTAGTGGAGCCGGACGAGATGCTACAGCCGGTCCCTTCGGCGCGGCAATCCCGCGGGGTGAGCCTATCGGATCACGGGCCAGTACCTCCTCCGGACGGCGTGCGCAGGGTTGCAAGACCGACGTCGAGACGGCCAACGCCACAAACGCCTCAGAACCAGAACCAGAACCAGAACCGGTACTCTCGTTCGTCAACGGCGTTCAGTCTACCACCTGGGGCAGCACCACCACAGCCTGGAGCAGGCTATGGGTACTAAACCCATCCTAGTTGGACGCTCGAGCGAGACTTTGCGCGACCTGTCCCTGCTGTCACTCGCTCATTCTATGTCTGGTGTTATCTCATCTACGCTATAGTGATGCTTGTTGGACCGGATGGCACATCTTTTTTTGCTGCTGGACTGAATTACATAAACTGGCCCGCCCGTTTGTCTCTCATGCGTTATATGATGATACCTTACTCTCACTTGGACTCTCTTGTTTTTACGCACGCACACCAATTTCTGGGTTCCTTTTTTCTAACTTAGCACTATCACTTTACTCGCGCGACGAACCCACCACGCCTCTCTCGCAGCTTTGCTCGGACCTAAACATGACTGAAATTCATGTGTCACCCCCCAGACATTATGTACATCTCGACGGCATAGGATTACTTTCTTTTCTTGGTTTACTGCGGAATTTCCGTTCTTTTTCATTTATTTACTTTTACACAGTCGATGATAGAGCTAGCCATGGGGTAAAACGTGACCTTGGTACCCGTCCGCGTAAGTATCGGAGGAGCAATGGAGAAGTATCGACAAGGCGGTCTGTGGTGGTGGTACGGACTATGCGAGATTTAGAATGTGAACCTCGGGAATGTTTTTGTACAACTTTTGGTAGCTCTATTGTAATTTATTTGCATCTAAAGATCTGCCTGCTCTGCTATACCTTCTTGCTAAGAAGTCCTGCTGCCTCCTGCATCAAAAGTTTAGCTAGTTCAGTTTATCATGTCTATCATGCTTCAGGATATACAGAACAACTCACAGAATAGTTGTCGTCTTTTATTCCAATATCACTGCCCTTTTCAGGCAACCTGGCCATGTGGGAAATTGTGTAATAAATAGTCTCTGTCTCTGTCACTCCATAACTACTCAACAAGTGGCCAGAATTCGATAAAAACCATATGGATTGACTCGCATTAGCTCAGAGATGATGTTCCAAACAGACTGATTGCCATATCATAAGGTTTCATATCTTCAGCATACAGACTTCCTGGGATTTCCCAGATTAGTCGTTTCACAAAGAAATCATGCAGTACATTGCTTGAAACCAACTCAAAACGAATATGTACAGTAACAGTTCCTTGGCCCTCTGGGATGCGAGCAGTACCATTTTTAATGAATTCCGGTCACTGATTGAAGAGTTACAGAGAAACTGAGGTATGCGCTATTGTTTCACACATTTTTCCCATGTGGCCAGGTTGCCTAAAAAGGACAGTAAATATTAAATATTTTACATATATTTTACAACTAAATATTGAACTACCCAGGGACAATAAGTACTTGGATAGTAAGTACTTAATATGTTCTATGATTTATTGGTCCCTGCCTTGGGTGTGGGTATTTTGATATTGGTGGTACTAGCCAGTAGAGGGGTGGGGAGTGAAGATCATCAATGAAACATAGCTTGGATCTTACCACATATGATCTCAGAAGGGTAAATGATTGTGAGTTGGGACTGGGATGCTGGTGAAAAGCATGTTGATGTTTGTGACAAAGATAGGATGTGCTCAGGCTCCATCATACATGGACACATGCCAGTGGTGGTCCATTCAAAGATCTGGTATTTTGGCCTGTGTCAGTGGTATGCCAATGAATGTCAAAGATGGTGTCTCCATTGGCTAAGAATCAGTGGATACTATGTTCAAAGAGGCAGCCTGCTGTGATAACCATACAAGTATCCAGATAGGAGGATAGTATATATAGGTTTAATCCTACTTGATCCTTCTTCTGGATGATGGCATCAGCCAGATATGCCTGCAACCAGTTAGTTGGTACACGGACTGAGACTTTGGGGGCCCACTAGGGAAAATTTTTAAGTGCTGATATTCCTTGATAAATATGATCACATATTTACCAGCCTGATAATATATAAAGGTATATTGTTCATTGTTTAAATGCCTATTTGCTGATGTTTCACATGATTCTTTTAGAGTGAGTATGTGCAATGGAATTCATACTGGTATTGATTTGGCATGGACATAAGATGAAACAGATTTGCTGAATATTGTTGGTCACTAGCACGGGGAAGGGCAGCAGCTGAGATATACAGATGGTCTATACCTTTGCATGCATTGTCAGGACAAAGCAAAACAGGATAATAATGTGATTGGGGATCCTTGTGTCACCATTTGATATCACAGTATGCTGTTCCAATGCTTGGATCTCTGCCCATCATGGCTAATTGTCACTGTGCTGGTCAGTGCATCTGTTGTACCTCCTGGAATACCAAGTCTTGTTAATAGTTATTATTTCTCAATCATAGTAATGTTGATAGGTAGATAATTGATTATACATCTTGGTAGACATTATGAATATATGTTATTACATGTCAGCATGATATGTACTAGATAATAGTTCAATGATTGTAATAAAGAAATAATAAGTGGTTATGTTAATTGTAGTAGCACAATAATGTACATATTTTAAGTGTTGATATAGTACAATTTCATAATGCATAGTGAATACATTGTGAGATTGTGGATAAAAATGTAATGTTGAATGAAAAATGTACCAAATGTAGTATGCATTATGGCAGTTTTTAGTTGGAGGGCAGGCATGTAGGATCAACAACTACTCGGTCAAAAGTCCATTCACATATTTACTGTAAATTGTACTATGATCATTTATGGTGATTCTACAGGTTCAAATGTTTTTGTGTTATTATGCTGGATGAGAAAATGAAAAGGTATGCAATGGACGGGTCCAGGGGTGTCCACAAGGCTGTGGTATCTTATATTGCAATGGTGCTGAATACTTTTGTATTAAGGTAGACCTCATACAAATCCATCCAATGTCATGTGGTGGTGCATGTGTCTGTGTAATAGGGCACAAAAATTGAGTGATTGGTGAATAACATTGCCAAAGTAACATCTAGTAAAAAAAAAAAATTGCACAAACATAGAGTAGGACATATAGAATACTTATATGGTATTCTTTTTTTTATACAACTAGTATTCAAGGAGTTATTCAACATTTTGTACTGCTCACACATGGATTCATACAAGTGTGACCTCACATTCGGCTCACTCTAATGTGTGCATTTAGATATGGTCCTGTAATGTGCAGATCAAGGTCTTTATCTGTAGAGGTTTGAAGTGCACTAGAAGTCTACTACAGAATAGAAACTATGCCAGAATACACAGGTACAGGGTCAATAAATTATGGTTTGCAACACTTACTCATTATTTAATATGATGACTGATGCTGTATTGAGATACTTGTGTTATTTGACAAAATAAAATCCTTAGTAATACATTAGTCATATTTCAGTAGACAAATACCCTAAGAGTTCTTTATGCTATTCACTAGAACTACTTAGAGAATATACATGTACAAACAATGTATGTAGAATATATAGGGCATCCTTAGCCCTGCAAATATTTAATAAGTACTTTCCCACTCTCATTGAGACAGTTTCTGAAAGGTTAACCATCAGTCTATAAGACTCACTTCTATAATAGACTACAGAGACACATAAAAAAGCTTAGATAGATCCTAGGACAAAACCTAGCAAAACAAAATGCCTTCTTGTCCTTGTTGGTTTTGTCTCTACAAGAGCTTATCAATAACCATACCTATCATTAAGATAGAGATTAGTACCAGTTTATAAGGTTAGACTGAGACATTGTTCTTTACCTCTAGTATTGCCATCAGTCATTACTAAGTAAGAGTTATCACTATATATTTATAATGAGATGAATAATAATAAAATGTATTATTCTTTAATTATTATTCATATCCATTATCCATATAGTATTTATACATGTGGAGTTAAGTTATCTATACAATGTATCACTTCATGAGATACATGTGGAATGTTCCTACATAAGTGATGTAGAGATTGTTCCTATATAGATAAGAGTCTGGATCTATATAGAGATTTTCTACTCCCAAGCCCACAGAAGTGTACTGCAAACCCACATAATGATTAACTCCTTTTGAAGATAGACTCACTTGATGGAGGTACAATAAACTTGGATAGTAAAGAATAACTGAATTGAGTTCATTACCATTCTTTGTAGTTCTTCAGCTATATTATTACAAGATACAAATTCAATCAGAACCACATTCACCTCTGCAATAAACTCATGGGAGTTTTGTTCACAAGTGTTTGGTGCAAGAGGTGGCAAGTTGTGTCACTTGATCAAAATATCTCTAGCAAGGTGGCTAGTGCACGTCTCCACTAGAGTTAGACCATATGAACATATGGTCTAACAGCAAAGAAGATAGATGATCTAAAGAAATATGTTTTAGACAGTTTGAAACTGAAACATAGGAAATCAAATCATACATACCAGGCACATTGGAGTAATCCACTGTCATTGTCATAGTCTGAAGAGTCAACCAATGTGTCACTTTGGGTCATGAGAGACTTAAACTCTTCTGCCATGTTCATCCAGTGGAGATTGAATATATCTGTCATGTCTGGTCAGATTGTCATTCTAGATCAAGATATGATTATTGATCAGTGCTCAGCTTTGTTTGAGCATGGATATTGAAGTGGTGTGAACTCCAATGCATCATTCTGTGTGCTCTGATTTTGTGTTGCACTCAGAACACTCCCACACTTTGTGTCTGTTGCAATTGCCCCATGGTTAGTTACTGCTGCTTCCTCTTCCACTGCTGCCAGAACTTGTTCTTCCCTCACTTGCCAGGTGAACACTGTAGGTCATTTTTGCCACACCATTGACTACACTGGTGATGATGACCAGGAGCCTGATCATTCTCGATGATTGATGATTTCTTCCAAGGATTCAAATGAAGAAGACAAGTCTGATGAAGAAGATTATGACATGCTGGCTTAGCTAGTGACTCAGCAAGAGCTTTGATCTGCTAAGAGACTTGGTTGAGGGATAATATATCATTGGTACATTCTTTTATTGATCATACCACTCTTTTCAATTCTAATTTACAGATAGATGTGTATGTGTATGTGTAAATCTCAATCTAAATTGTATGTATTATATCCAGATTGAATGTACTACTATTTGCATGGTCATTTGCTGTGTTCCACTTTCTATCAGCCTCAGTTTATGTAACATTCAAGTTGCCATATAGCCAAGTCAAAAAGAAGATCAAGAATGATCTCATTATGAGGAGAGAGAAGCAGTCCTTCAAAGACCAGCATAGCACACTAGAAAACATTCTTTTCAAACACATTCTGTGTAAACAGTAAGGCATACCTGGAGAAGATTCTTAAAGTCTCTCACTGCAAGTTGTTTCATAGCTGACGCATTTTGATGAAACACTCAGATGGTTCATGTCCAAATGTGGGTAGTGTTGCTGCAGCTCAGCTAGCTGCAAGCCAGCTTCAGCTTATGTCAGCTTCTGCCTAATTTAGCTTACATATGCAAGCTAAGCCACTTAAAAACTATAGTTCTGGCTCCGGTTAACTTGGCTCACAACTCTAGTCATGCCGAGCTGCTAAGTCATTCGAGCCAGCTCAAGCCAGCTCAGGCCCACTCAAGCTGGTGCTTTACAGTAACAAGTAAACTCATACAACATGGATCTATGTACAAACTACAGACAAGTTGTATGTATTACACAGAATGTACTGGCATGGGGCACATACTACACATGGACATGGACATAGGTACACTGTACATGTAACACCGTACATATAGCACAGCCTGCATTGAGTATATTCTCGGTGCAGCGGCGCACGGACTACAATAGCACTGGTGGTCTTCACGCCTTCGTTGTTCTTTGCCTCCGAGCACTGCTCACAGGCATGTCACGGTGTTTCGCAAGGCACTGACTACTGGAATTGTTGTTTTGAGCAGTGACCAAATTAATAAGATCACGAATGCACCCTTTGATTGAATTGGACGGAGGAGTTCCCACTTCATGCACACGCTTCTGTGGACAAGGAGTCTGCAGCACAAACACCGCTACTTGTGGATGAGGAGTCTGCAGCACGAACACCGCTACTTGTGGCACTTGCGGTATAATTTCCTTCCAGTATATCCACTCATTCACATCCGTGTTGATGGAATAGATTGGTGAAGACTCAGCCGAGTCAGCGGTGTCAGTTTTGAGGCCACGGAAAAGGGAGAGAACAAAGGAATAGTCGGGTTTTTGTGCAAATGAAAGCTCTTGCGCATAGCTGAGGAAATGGGTGAATGGTGATGGCAGTGTATGATAGAGCTTGGCGAGTGAAATATCTTGCTTTTGCTGCAACGTGTTGCTGTTTGATAGAAAATTGGAGCTAAGCCAGGGGAGTGTTCTGCGAGCCAGATAGATCAAAGGTATGCCAGGGACTCGAGATCATCCCGGCGGCTCAGTTGATTGCCTAAGTGAGCGTTCACAGAGGAAAAAGAACCCAGGGTAGGATTGGTGAAGGGGGGATTGTTGGAGAAGAGAACATGAGCATATGTTTGAGGGTCCCGATACAGCTGGGCATGGCTGAAGTTGAAGAGAGAGAATTCATTGTCTTGCCATCCAGGGGGAACAGAACTGACGAGCACGTTATTGAGACTGATGTTCGAGTACAGATAGCTATGAGAATGGACCTTTTGAAGACACGTAATCTAGATCAGCCCTTGGCCATCAGAATGGAAAGGCAAAAAAAAAATGTAAACGTACTCACCAGTTGCTCTGCCAAACAGGCAATGGCATTCGCAGGTAGTTGTTGTCCTTTCGAATTGAAAACATCCTCCAACATTGGGCCAACATCCTCGAATACGATAGCATCTAGCTCAGATTCTATGCCTGACCAGATAACGTGGGGCATGCCTTGAATGCCACGTAGCTTGTCCAAAACAGCGTGTTCGCGTCGCAAGGGACTATGCCTGGCTGAAATTTTGCTGGTTTTTACAATCACTGTGTGACTGCAGTTAACGAGGTTGACTGCCCGAAAGATCAAGCCTAAGTCCATCAGCTTGTAGTCCAATAGAAGATACACTACAGACTTACACGCGGAACTGGTCCCAAGGCTTTCCTTGAGCCTGAATCTGCCATCAACACGGATGGCTTGGATACTTGAAACGAGTGGTGCCATGGGGTGTGTTGAGCATAAACAAAGTTTCGGAATCCAACTCAGATCTCACATCACATGACTTGAGAGATCGACATTATGACAAGTTCAAACGAGTAAATTATAGCAAGAGTACTAAGTAGTGCTCATAGAAACAACATAAGACTCAGTCAAAATCGATGATAGTAATGTCAGCCTGGACTTCATCCCCCTCCTCGAGACCCGCATACATGATGGAGTTGTCTATTGCCTCAGATTTGTCTTGGACAGCAGATTGGATTCCAGCCCGATTGAGGAAGAACTCTGGTTCCTCAGGTTCATCCTCCAACAGAACATATTGATTGAGTTTTGTCCCTTCAGTGAACATGAGACGACGCTTCCTGAAGTTGTACTTGAGCATTTGAAGTGCTTCCATCAGTGTGGAGCTGATTCGATTCCGCTTCTTGGTATCGGTTTCCACACTTGAGGAAAAAGCACGTTCACAAGAAACAGATGAAGCCTGGATGGGGAGATAGTCCATAGCGATTGCAAAGATCATAGGATAGCTTTGACGTTTGCTCTAGAATAAATTGTCAGGTAGTGAGAACGTAGAACTAAATGAATACAGACAGATGTACTTGCCTCCCAGAATCACAAAGGATCAGAGCTTTCTTCCCAGAGATCACCGTTGACATAGGAATGATATTCTTCGTCCGTTGTTGTTGCGCTTAGGGATCGATGGCCTGATTGTCTGATTCCCATATCCTTGATGCTGAATTGGGCAGCGAGTGAGTCAATAGTGTGCATAGGCTTGGTCTTTTGCTTGCCCGTCATTGAAGCTGGGATTCTCTGTCGATATTCTTGCATCTGTTGGAATGAGCACGGCCTCATAACTGATGATTCATATCATCTGCTTACCAATTTTAAGATCATTGCCTCCGCCAGTTTACTGTACTCATCGTCCCAATACGATCTGATCCACGACATACGGAGGGTGGGATCAACAACTAGGATGGTTCATTAGTTTGAATTCCTCGTAAATCGCAGTAAGCCGGGTGGCAGGGACTCACACATAGAAATGACATAGGATCATGTATTGTCCATACGTTTGTAGTATTGTGTCGCCCACTTGAGGCCAGCATCAATCCATGGCTTCGTATGATTGTTTGTGGCCCCTAGTGCCTCCCAAGCAGACATAAAGAGTTCAAAACAAGGGACCACACTCCCTAAACGAGGTAGACTCTCACTGGACATGCATTGTTGAACTTTGTGTGGAACCTACGAGGAATTTTACGTGTGTTCAGCAAATCTTGTATTGTAGACCACATAGTATGCCATACCTGAAGGATGTGCTCAAAATCATCTAAAACTAACCACTGTGATCATGATAACACATAACCTTCCAACTCCTTTTGATTGGGCAGGGCGATGAAGTAGTTATCAGCCTGGATAGTAATGGAGTTAGTTGATCAAGATGTTGAAGCATTCAGGAATGCTACGGACTAGACGCAAAGCCCTCAGATGATTGATCATCACGTAGGTGGAGTCCCAGCGTGTTCTCACATCGTGCAAAGGCTCCAGTTTGGGCACTTGCTGCAAGTCACCTGCAGGGCTCTTGAACCAATTCTTCTGATTGCCTGTCTTGATCGTGTCTGCGAAATCGTTGTGACATTGACCCGACGTGTGAATAGCCCAGACGATGTCGCGACCCATTGCAACGGGATCTGATTTGACTGCCGCCATGTATGCTTCGCGCTCTTTTCGGTCAGGGATGGCCTCTATCCATGCTTCGGAGATGGCGGTGAGATCAGAGTCTGTGAAACTTTCGATGACGTGAGTGACGCAGATGTGCATGATGTGCGGGAAGCACATCACCTGGCGGTCGGTCACATCGAATTCCACATCACAAGCACAAAGTAATAACTCAAGCTCGTGCATACACATTTTGTTGTTACTTGCATTGTCCATCGTAAAATGCCCGACCTACAACATTGAGTGATGTTAGTTAATATATCAGTGATATAATGGCCCGTGTACTTACCTTCGCTGTGGTCTTGGCCTGATCCAAAAGATACAGAATTGTCTTTGCAAGAGACTTTCCAGTGTGGCTACCGCGTATCCGATGAAAAGCTAACAAAGCTGATCTTGATCTCAATGTGCCCGTGCCGGGCTCTTCTGTGATCCAATGAGCGGTCATGGCTAAATATGGGTGATGGCTGTCACTCGACCATATGTCGGCCGTGAATGAGATGCATCCGAGAGCTGTCTGCAGAACACCATTCATCAGAGAAACGAATGCAGAGAATATAATCATGCTTACTTGTAGATCATCCCTCAGAAAATTGAAGTACTTTCGCCATGCTTTGATGACATCCTCACGGATTTTCGTGCGGTGAGAAATCTGAGAGTCCTTGAGGTCTTGACGAAGGAGGAGGAGAAGCTTACAGAACTCTTTACATTTGACGACATTAAGAGACTGTTCACGGGGGGCATCAGAAACGAGTACTTGAATAAATACTAAGAGACTTACCTGGTCATCTGCAACGATAAAAGCGATCAGATGGCTATGCAGCTCATCCGATGAGAAGGGAGGAAGCATCAGGCGGTCCATAGAGTTTTCGCTTCGAGTTGACAAAGCGTCTTGTTAACGGGGAGATAGAGATGTAAGCAATGCGCCAGCCAGCAAAGCATCCCGGATTTCGCCCAAGCTGTAGCCGCGAAGCATTGTACTCTTGACACTTTCAAGCCAAACTGGCCATCCGAGCTTTTCCACAAGTTTGATATACTCCAGGAGATGTTACCGGTCGATATGGCCATGCAACGCTGTCGTTCCAGTGTTGGGGGAGTACCGGAACGTGCGGTCGTGCTTACTCACATACAACTGCGCCCAGCCAACTGGATCTGCATCATGAACTTTCCTACAATAAATGAGTTATGGTCAATGCGTGTGCGACAACTTGAACGACTTACTTGCAATAAGTGCATATGGTACTTTCGGAGGTCTTCTCAAAAAAGTGGCGTACATCGGCCGTGGTCGGGACCTTCTCCAGATTCTCCTGGCTGTTGAGTGGGTCAGTAGTAGCCGAGCACACTTGCATATCAGAGCCGGAATCCTCGACGCAACAACAGTTTGTTTGAGTGTGAGGGAGCTCGTCGTTGGAATTGATAGAAATCATGTCTTCATCGATGATGATCTCCTCCTCGGTGAGAGGTTCCATGCGCCGAGTTTCAGCTGGAATAGAAGTCTGCTGTGAAGGATCAGTGTTGTGCGATTGAGAATGGGGTTTAGCAGCCTGACCCTGGTCACCGGATACCAAATGTGCCCGAGACTGACGGCGACTGCCTCTACACGGAGGCTGAGAGAGCCCATCTGATTCAGGAGGGGGATCACTGGAAGGGGTTGAGGGGCGAGAAGGACGAGGCATTTGGCGAGGAAAAGGCCGGAGCTAAAAGTTGAGAAGTTACCTTGTCAGCTCAGAGCCAGCTCTGCTTTTCTATGGAACGACAAACCGTTTGACGTCATCCTATCGCACATTCACGTCGAGTCTTGACTAAATTAGAGCGTAATTGGGAATGAGGCTCAAGCACCGAACCGCCAAGCTGCAACTTGAAACGACGCAGCGTTAACAGGCGATGATGTGAGCTAAACTGAGGCTCCTAAGTCATGAGAATCAGGGGCTGTGGCATCCAAAAATCGACCAAAATAGAGAACACGAGCGAGACTTGAATGCACGTGCTAAGTTACAAAGCAAAGCATGGCACACTAGGCCACAAGACCACACACTAGTAGACGCAAGCAGTTCATTGAATGCATTGTTACCATGTCACTCACAAAACAGAGGCGGTGACATAAACCAGTCACTTCAAGAAGTTCCGAAGAAGCTCATACTACTTATATTATACACATGTAACAGTACACAAACATACAAGCTAATTACATACATTGTAGAGACCAAACACGCCTGCAATACATTATCTGCGAGCTTTATCCTTCTTTTTTGGCTTGCGCTTCTTTGCGCCCTCCTTTGCCGCAGTTTGAAGTGAGGCGGCAGGGGAGAACTGGATGGCCCCATTGGAGCAAGTCACTTGCTTGAAGGGCCTGGTTCCGATGTGGCATCAGGATGCGTCTTCCACTTCGCGTCTTCAGATCGCCGCCATCAGCAATATCTCGTGTGAACGGTGTCATAAAGTGAATGCTGCAGGTCGCGAAGAAGTCGGTTCCAATCAGTCGGAAATGAGGTGGTCTCCAATACTGTGCAAAGGTGAGAAACCTTGATGGGGGCGGCACCAATGATCTCCATCATTTTAGCGACCTGTCAAACCAGGCGTCGTGCGGCGGTGTTGAACAGGTTGTTAATGTCTTTCATTTTCTGATTGGGAAAGAGGCACTTCACAACATGGATGAGCTGGTGAGAAATTTACAACAAAGATGAACTTACACCGTGCGCATAAAATGAACCTTCTTGTTTTTTCTCTTTGAAATGAAACTCGCCATCTGACCTGTGAAGGAACATGTGGACCATAACGGATCTAACCTCGAGCCAAGTGAAGCCTTCAACAATGACTGAATCGAGCGAATGATTATGAGTGACACCTGCTGGGATGAATCAGGGGAGTTGAGGCATAGAGTGAAGCACGTGGTTTCGAGGAGGGAGATCATGATGTACTTCGTGAATGGAGATCATGAAGGCAGCGTCCATCTCAGGAACAATGGTGGCAACCGACGTTAACTGATGTTCCATCTCCTTGCAACTGGAACTGAACCCACACTCCCCGACCCAAAATGGGATTGCATGGGAACCAGGAGGGCAAAGTGGGTGTAAGTCGAGGTGTAAGTCAGGAATGATGGCAGAGTCTTCGTCCTGAATGGCCAGGTTGAAGTGGGTGTTGAAGGCGACATTGTTATCATCATCAAGCGACAGCAATGCCAAGAAATTGTGGATACGTTTTGTGAGGTGCTGGAATGTGATCTTGTGGATTTCATACAGCGCCATTGCAATGAGTTTGCAGAGAGAATCATCGTAGATGAGTCTAAAAGAGTGTTGAGGAACCATTCAGTTATGTAGCGAACGACTTACTTTTGAGGTATTTGATTTCGTTTATGCTCAGAGGACTGGTGGAGTATAAAGTTGAATTCCGCTGGCGAAACATTGTCGAAAGTCTGATGTGGGATAAGGGTTTGACTTGTGATGGGGATACATGTACTTACTTGTTTGTTGGGGAATGAAGTCTGGAGAGTTTGGATGATTGCCAGACAACGGTCTGTATTGACAGTGAATAGTTCTTGTGCAGGGAGAAGCGTGTTGATATTTGTAGCACCGCTGGAATTAACATCCGAGTCTACATCTGACCTTACCCAGGCCAGCTGTAACAAAAGCTCTAGCTTATCTTTACAGTCACCATCGCTGTTACAGCTGGCCTGGGTAGGGTCGGCTATAGACTTGGATGGTGGATGAAGGCTAAGGTCGAAGACAAGTCGAGTAAGTGTAACGCTTGACAAGACTACCAAGGCTAGGGACTGAGGGGCTAAAGGACACACCCATAGAGGGCAGAGGAGCTGAGGGTGAAGTGACGAAGGTGCTTGAGGATGTGAGGAACTCAGAGTGTATTTCCAAGTAGCTCTAGCTTAGGTGATACAGAATAATGAGATGGTCCTTAAGTACTACAAGATGGAAGGCATTGAAAGGCAATAAGCAAAAGAGAAGGAAAGAGAAAAGAGATACATAGTGAACTCAGGAGACAATCGTAATAATTGCCGTGAACTGTCCCCCACCATTTCTTCGAGATCCCCCTACCAATGACCAGAGCAGAATACTCCCTCCATCCCTCAAAACCCCTTAGCCACTTCGTCCCACCAGTACTCACTATCCACCTCTTCTTGGAGGGGAGAACCCACGATCCCAGACTCCCCAGACATCCCTCCTCAAGGGAGTATCAACTCAGAAGTATGACAAGGACTTATCGAGAGGGATCTCACTGAAGAGAAGGACGAGGAGGCTGGATTGCAAGTAGGTAGCTACAAGGCAGATCTAGCTTAGTGTACAACAATGAGAGAGTCAGGTTTATATAGTACAAAGGGAAGAAGGTCATAGAAGGTCATAGAAGGGCGGTTGGTAATCCGCAGTACAAGATGAGTCATAAAGGAAATATGAGGAATCTGATGAAAGGAAATGCTGACATGGCAAGTGCAATGGGAGCGGATGGTGAGTAAATGGGTATGAGTCAGCATAGAAGAAAAGAAAGGTCAGCATCGAGAGTTGAATGCAGCGACTGGTAGTCCAAGAGAGAATTGAAGACAAGTAAAAAGAAGGAAAAGAGCAAGTCGTAACAGTAAGCCAGGCGAGAGCATTAGCTGTGGAGTTGGAGTGCTCGAAACTCGCTTTGAACTCCTTGAGAAACTCTTCCCAAATTCCAAGGGTAGTCCCTCCATTATCAAGGTGTTTCGAGGTAACTTCAAGTTAGTCACTCTTCATTAGATCAAGTGCATCTTTGTCGTTGTTTGCCAATGACTCCTTGTACCCTCTCCATTCATGAAAAGCCACATTGTACTCTTCATCCCTTGACCACAAGGCCTACGCTTGTCTCTACCTGAGCCAACTTGAAGCGTAACACTTACTACCCAAAGGATGATTGAGAAAACCCCTGGGAAATACTCTATGTTCCTCACCTCATACATCTCTCAGTTCCAAAGCAACATTGTTATCTCTAAAGTCACTGAAGAGTCCACCCTTTGTCACTACTTCTCCTCAGGTATTCCCCCTTCCCTGTCTGGGAAGATTTATCTTATGGAAGAAGTCCCTACTACCATCACTAAATGGTACTCTCACGCCCAAAGGATCGATGACCAGCAATGTCAAGCCTTCCTCACCTCCCAGTAACACAAAGGGTGATCCTTTTCCAACTCCTTCACCCCTACTTCCATCAATAACACTAGAGAATGAGACCCTAACACCATGGATGTTGACACAGTTCGCATCCCTAAACTCACCCCTTCTGAAAGTGAACGATGCTTCAAACAAGGACTCTGCCTTCGCTGCAGAAAGCCTGGACATAACACCGCTTCTTGCTCTACATTCTCAACCAACTCTTCCTCTTTCAAAGAAACGACCAAGAAAGTCGCTAAAGCCAAAGAAGAGAATTTACCTAACCTAGAAGAGATTGAGAATGACAAAGACAATGAAGAAGCAAAGGTTGTAGGAAAGGCTAGCTTCTCTCCGAGTCTGGATTTTTGAAAAGGAGACCTCATTTGATGCAAGGTTCTCCTATCGCTATGTGTGCACCTGTACTAGTATCCTCCTTGTCTAAAGCAATGAAAATCCCCATCTCACTAGTAACTCCCTTGCACTTCCTAAAAGAAGTTGTCGACACTTCAGCTCTCATCAACAGTGGTGCAGAAATCTCCTGCATTGACTGGGCTTTTGTCCAAAAACACAACCTCCCTCAAGATCACCTCCTCATACCCATCCAAGCCTGCAACATCGACCAATCCACCAATCAAAAAGGCAACATTATCTTTTCCACCACCCTCTTTGTAGACATCAGGAAGATTAACCAAAAGGTCACCTTTCACATTATGGACTGCGGAAATGAAAACATTATCCTAGGACTTCCCTGGCTTCGAGGAGCCAACCCCACCATCAATTGGGAAAAACAAACTCTCACCATCCTGGAGTCTGGAAATCAATCTGCAGACTTGTACCACTTACACGTCGCCAATCTCAAACGACACAACTTCCACTTCCCTCGACCAACCCATAGTACCCCCTTGAAGTCTAAACCACATCAGCAAAACAAGGAGAGGCTGGACAGTACTGGACAGTACTCCATAGCACTTATAGTACTCATAGAAGTCATAGCGAGGGTCCATGTAGACAGTGCTTTCATAGTGTCTCATAGTATCTCATAGTCTTTGTCAATCTCATAGTGTCTCATAGTGTTGGTCATTCTCATAGTGTCTCATAGTGTCAGTGAATCTCATAGTGTCTCATAGTGCCTCATAGTAGCCTCATAGTAGTCTCATAGTAGACCTCTAACCAGACCAATCCAGTTACCTTTCATATAAATCATTTGCACACAATCAAGATTTGCAATAAAACAACATTTCATTATCAACTACTAAGCTCACTACTAAATGAATACTACTTGTAGACATACTTACATCACAGTGACAGAAGCTACAAAAAAT